>PISX010012516.1:0-60408 GCA_004024625.1 Mellivora capensis
AGCCAGGTGGTGGGTATTGTGGAGGGCACGCATTGCATGGAGCACTGGGTGTGGTGTAAAACTATGAACTCTGTTATGCTGAAAATAAATTAAAAAAAAATTCAGAATACAAAAAAAAAAAAAAAGTAGGTGAAGTTCAGGCAGGGGCAAGTCTGCGATTGGAAAACCTATGTAGTGACTAATGGGAGTGGGTGTCTAAGACAGTGATGGGGCTAAGATTTCACCATCCTGTGAAAGTAACAAGTTAGCTGACCATGGCTTCATGGATGCTGGAAGAAAACACAAGACTCCTGGGTCATAGCCACAGGGTGGTATCGCTCACAGGATAGGAAGCCGACTAAGTGAGCATCAGCTTGCCTGATGTCAAGCAAGGTGGTGTAAATGGGCTCAGATGGATGCCTGCACCTATGGTGGGTTGCATTCCAGAAAAGAAATACTGAGTTTAGGGATCCAAATATTTTATAAGGGACAGAAAGCATGCTTATCATTTGCTCTAGAGGGAAATACTATCTTTATATTTCTGTGGCAGTAAGTGTACCTGCCATTTGTTCCAGAGGGAGATACTATTTCTATCTTTCAAGACCATTCACTATAGAAACATTCCTGAGAAGATAGCTGAGAACAAAGGGCCATCAGTGCTTCTGATGACAGGACGTACAGAGATGTGAGAGATATATGGAGAACTGTCTTCCAACAGAGGAAATGTCCAGCAGGCCATCCCAGCTGATATTGGTTATCTCAACATTTGAGTTATCAAACTCATTATTGCTCCCTTCAAATACCCTTACTTGTACAGGAGAATGATAATCAATTTTTTTTGAGAAAGATAATTAGATAGTGTTTTTTAAATGACCAGAAAATCCTCTCCAAGATGACACTGATCCTCTAACATTTCTTGAACATTATGATTAAAATAAGTAAGAGTCTAACCAACTGACTTGACTTCTAACTCATACTTAGCTCTCTCTCTTTTTTTAAATTGGGGGATTTTCTAAATGTATGTTTCAAATATAGATCCCTACTAGACTAAACCGTGGTCTTTGGGCCACCAGCACTGCTCTCGCATGGAAGCTTGTTAGGAATTGCTAAATTTCAGACCCCACCCCAGGTCTATTGTATCATCATCTGGATTTTTAACAAGATCTCCAGAATACTTGTAGACACATTAAAATTAAAAAAGAACTGATTTAGTTCTAGAGCAGGGGGAGGCAAACTTTTTCTGAATAGGGCCAAATAACAATTATTTCAGGGCTTGCTGGCCAGACAGCTCTGTTACAATTACTCAACTGTGGGCGCCTGGCTGGCTCAGTGGGTTAAAGCCTCTGCCTTCAGCTCAGGTCATGATCCCAGGGTCCTGGGATCGAGCCCCGCATCGGGCTCTCTGCTCAAAAGAAAGCCTGCTTCCCTTTCCTCTTTCTCTCTGCCTTCCTCTCTGCCTACTTGTGATCTCTGTCAAATAAATAAATAACATCTTTAAAAAACAAACAAACAAACAAACAAACAAACAAACAATCACTCAACTGTGCTACTGTAGCTGAAAAGCAACCAAAGTCAATAAGGAAACAAACAGGCATGGTCAAATTTGGCCCAAGGGCTGTAGTTTGGACCCCTGCTCTAAGGTGTTGTTTTGGATTAGCAGTTATATTTTAAAAAGAAGTGCATAAGTGTAACAAACTTTTACTTTTAAGAACTTGGGTTTTTGGTGAACCCACACTGGCTTTCAAATATTGCAGCATGTTCCTTTGTAACTGCTTATACCACACTACTTAATTACCCTTTCTTCAATTTTTCTCCAGACTGAAAACAAAATTACCAGTTAATAGTGTGTAAAATCTACTTTCTTCCCCTTTTTGATATTTGCAGTGACATTTGCACATGCCCAGCTGCTGATTCTATTCCTTTTCTTTATGATTTGTCAAAGATAGCAATTCAGCAATCTCAAATGTTAGTTTTCTCAGGACCCTATGAACTAATTTGTCTGGGTCAGAAGACAGTCTGCTAATCTTGGGCCTACTTTCCTTTTGCCAATATTTACTTTACCGTTTCTAATCTGAAGATGATTCTCTTTGCCAAAGATGATGGAAGCAAAGGGAAGGGTTGGCGGTGGGGGGTGGGGGGGGTGAATGAATAGCAGGATGCTGGGTAGTGGGCAGAATGTGTGGAGTTTTAGAGTCCTAACATCCAGAGCTGTATGAGAAAAAGGATAAACGCAAGAACACAAAAGGGAAATAACATGTACATTGCTAATTAGAATATGGTGATATATGTTAAGGCTGAAAAAACAGTATTCAAACTCACGATTTTTCTTTTTACCCTTTAAGTAAAAAAGTAAATCTCTTCTGACTATGTAAACTTGTGGATCTGTATTAAAACTATTAACTTTGCTTTTTCTATCTAGATTAAGAGTGATAAGGACAATCTGAAGTTCAACTAAAGCCTAAAGTGAGATAGATGTGGAAATCTTCTGTATTTTTCAAGAATTTTTCGTGTAAATGTCTTCTAAGTTTACAGATTTAACATGCAATAAGTAATTTTCCAAAGGAGCCTCTTAAAAATGCTTTTCTGTAGAGTATATATTGGACCAAAGAGGCAGCAAAAGGAAACTAAGTCAATATTGCTTTTTGATGACATGAGCTTTCAAGGCTGAGCAAGGATTTGTCAAGGTTCAATTTGGCCTGCAAGGCCTCCACTGTGGTCACATGGCTGCAATCTGTGTGTCGTGGTGGTTTTCTTTTCCCTGGGAATACATGTAGCAGCCTATGAAAGATCATTAGCAACACAACAAATATTATATAGAAGAAGCACAACTCTCTTAAAATGTCAAGAAGATGGTCCCACATTATGCAATGGTCAGCCAAAGTGTCTGAATCTTATACACAGGAGCTGGTAGTTTCAGTGATACCAAATACGGGCTTCATAACAATAGTCAACATTTATTAATGGACACTATGTACCAGGAACTGTGCTATGTACTTCACAAACATTATTTAATTTTAAATTCCAATAATAAATTGATTATCCCAATTTTATAGGTGAGAAAAGAGAAGCTTATAGAGACTATGGCTAGGCTGTAGGAAGTACCAGGAGGCAGAACTCCAGCCAAAGAAATAAAAATAAAGGTTGAGAGGTCAAGAGATGGTCCAAAGGGAAGAAAAGTTGTTAGAAAGGGGAAAAAAAAAAAAAAAAAAAGAGCAAAGAAGGAAGTAGGAAATGTAAAAAGATATTCAGAAAATGGACTGTAGGAAACCAACATAAAACATGTAATATAAATTAAAAATAGGATCAAAGATTATAAATACAATCTGCCAGTAGTATAGGAATATATGAAAAGAATGCACTAAGGAATTCTCTCTGGGCCATGAAAATAACACTGAATATTTACTACCCATTGGCTTAAAAGATTTAATGTGTATCTTTCATTTTGCTCATTGATGCCTTTTACAGAACAGGACACTTGCCACATACTAGACATTTGACTAGATACTTAACATTTTTTTGCTGAACAAATGAATGAATGTGTATCCACAAATGTTTCTTTCAAGGAAGAGCATATCCTTTAGATGAGAAACACACCCTTTCTCAAATGCTTTAAAACCCTATGTTTGTCATCATAATGAGACTGGCTGACATTTATTGAATACCTACTCTGTATGTGTCAGGAACTGTTCTATACTGTTCATGTGTACTAACTATTCGATCCTCACCACAATCCTCTGAGAATGGTGCCACTATGATTCCCACTATATAGAGGAGAAAACAGATATACAGACAGAAGAATTATACAAAATTCCCAAGCAATAAATAGCAGAGTGGGAGGCAAGCAGTGTATCTGGCTCCAGAATCCATGGTCTCTACCACCATGTGTTTATACAGTGGTTAGGAGTTAATGGAGAAGTTAGAGATATCCGAGAATTCTAGCTAAAAGGAATCTCAAGGGGCGCCTGGGTGGCTCAGTGGATTAAGCCTCTGCCTTCGGCTCAGGTCATGATCTCAGGGTCCTGGGATTGAGCCCCGTGTCGGGCTCCCTGCTCAGTGGGGAGACTGCTTCCCCCTCTCTCTGCCTGCCTCTCTGCCTACTCGTGATCTCTCTCTCTCTCTGTCAAATAAATAAGTAAAATCTTTTTAAAAAATAAATAAATAGATAAAAATAAAAGGAATCTCGAGAATCATTTGCTGTTTTACTTTACAGATTGCAAAATTGAGGCCTAAGAATGTCTCTCACCCACAGCCCAGAGTTGGTGGAAACACGAAGCAGAGGACAGTAAGTGCTTCAAATTCCCTGCCCACTTCTTTATTTCTGATACCTCACTGTCTCCTATAAGCCAGCTAGCTGAGTAGAGAAAGACTTACTTACAGAAGACCTGAAAACTATTCCTCAGCACTATTGTATGTATTATATGTCCAAAGCAAAAAGGACATAGAGAATAAAATTAGACCAGGTGCTGCCTTCCTCCCCTCCCAAAAAAGTTCATGAATTTCCAGCAAGGCTATGGGAGAACATTTGTGCAAAATTTTGTGAAAGCAAGGTAGAGATGTGGAGGATAAAAAAGAGGAGATGATATGAGGGCCAGTGAGGAGAGAGAAGGGAGGCAATGAAAAGTGATTTGTGGAGATCTAGGGAAGGGCCTTTAAGGAAGGCCTCTGGATATTAAAGTAAACATATGGAATAATTATTAACTGATTTTCTTTTAAATAAGGCATTTGAAAGAACAGTGCAATCAAAACTAGAGTTCAGAGTTATGACAGACCTTAACCATAAACAAACAACAAACAAACAAACAAAGAAAAACCATACTGTGTCTGGACATGTGAAATGAATGGGTTTGGCGAGCCCATCCATTCCTTTTGGATGCATCTAAGTGACAGCACACACTGCTGTTAGATCTGGCTGTGACGATCAATACTGAGTGCAAAAATGGACAGAATGAATGGAGACAGCTGCACTCTACTTGCCTTGTCTCATATGTCAATGGCCTGATTTATTCTGGTTTTTATCATATTCCTTAGCTAAAGCCATTCCTGCAGCTTAGAAAACTGGTCCTGAGCTTTATGATTCAGAGAAGCTTCAGTTGAGAGAAGAGGGGAACTGACCAATGGTCCTCACATGAACATCCTTAGTCCACAAGCCTTCTCAACCTTACCAAGGCAGAGGAAGTAGGATTGTGATGTTCAGGCCAACTTTGAGAAGTTGCCTTTCCTGACTCACCCCATCACCATCAACATGTACTTTGAATAGGTTTCTCCTTAATAACATGTTTATTTTTATTAGATATCAGTGGGCAGGAAAGGAAAAACATACAATGTGTTATTGAGGTCTGAACTGGATGGATCCTAAACCCTGAACCTCTCTAGGCCAGTGCTCCCCAAAGCCTGGCAGAATTCCTAGAGGCAGAAGGAAAAACAGTGATGAGATGAGGAAGAACATTAATTCATCAGCTTATTACAATTGGTACACATACTTGGTCATTTTATGATCATGCGCTTTTTCTCTTATAAAAAGTTTAATAATTGTGGAGGTTCTTCAGAAAATTAAAAATAGTGCTACCCTATGACCCAGCAAATGCACTACTAGATATTTACCCCAAAGATACAGATGTAGTAAAAAGAATGGCCATATGCACTACAATGTTCACAGCAGCAATGTCCACAATAGGCAAACTGTGGAAAGAGTCAAGATGTCCTTCAACAGATGAATGGATAAAGAAGATGTGGTCCATATATACAATGGAATATTACTCAGCCATCAGAAAGGATGAATACCCAACTTTTGCATCAGCATGGATGGGATTGGAAGAGATTATGCTGAGTGAAATAAGTCAAGCAGAGAGAGTCAATTATCATATGGTTTCACTTATTTGTGGGGCATGGGGAATAGCATGGAGGACATTAGAAGGAAGGGGAAAATGAAGGGGGTGGTGAATCAGAGGGGGATACGAACCATGAGAGACTATGTACTCCAGGAAACAAACTGAGGGTTTTAGACGAGAGGGGGGTGGGGGATGAGTGAGCCTGGTGATGGAGGGCATCATATTGCATGGAGCACTGGGTGTTACATGCAAACAGTGAATAATGAAACACTATATCAAAAAACTATTGATGTACTGTATGGTGACTAACATAACATAATAACAAAAACATTTAATATCTAATAAAAGTAAACCACTTCTTTTATAATCAAGTTTCACCTCTAGACTCAGAAAAATGCAAGAGCTAGCTTAAAAATTTTTTTAGTGCTTAGACTTTGGTCCTCCAAATTCCCAGGGTAAATTACTAAAAAGAGTCCTTATTTTTGGTTATATAATTATATACAGCTAATTCCTCTTAATGTTTCAGTGAAGACTCATTCCTATACGATTACTTCTGGATCAGCACTGTTGGGTGTTGCCATTAAAGAGTTATTAAGGAGGAGGAGCGCCTGGCTGGCTCAGTCCACAGAGCACGCAACTCTTGATCTTGAGGTAAGTTCAAGCCCCACATTTGTAGAAATTACTTAAAAAATTAAAATCTTAAAAAAAGTTTTTAAGAAGAATAGCCAATGTTTCCATTCAGAAATGACTGTAAGGATATTCATATCAGATATTTATTTTTAAATGTTGTCTGCTAACCACTTCTATATCTTTGGAACTAAAAAGTGCCAGAGAACAAGAAATGATCATCTGGTCAATAACACCAAGGAACTTAAGAGTCTTTAAGAAAATTGAAAATCTATGTCAACATAATTTTTCTAGTTCCCCAGTAGAGGGCAACTTCTACACACTTTGACAGTTAAAAAAAAAAAATCTATGCATACCACATCAATAAGAACCACTGTTATGTTTAAAATAAAACAATACACTTATGTCTATGAATGGATTTTCACTAACAGGTAGCTATAAAATGTCATGAAATTTTAAATACGTAATTGGGAATTGAGTACATTTAATGTGTAATTAGCATTTTATGATTAATATGTGTTACTGCAGAACTTTAAAGTAGCAACCATTTAGGTCACTATGGTAGAACTATCAGTATCTGAAATATACAAGGCAAATGATGACAGTAGTGTTCTTTAGTAAACATTTTGATTGAATTTCATTATGACTGAGTTCCAAATACAGCTAATGTGAGTACATAAAGTCTTTAATAAGACAAATACACACAAAAAGGCCATAACGCAAACATCTCAGGGTACAACTGAAAGTCATTGTTATTATAGACTTTGAAATAATACTTACTAGTGACATCAGATATAAGAATGTAACTGCACATATTTACTTAAATATATGTAAATAGAGTAAAATTCTACTATAATACACGCCATTACTATAAAATTTGGACATAATGTGATATGTTCTTATTCATTCATTCAACACTTATTTACTGAGCATTATGTGCCAGATACTATCCTAGAGGTCAAGGATACAGTGTGACAAACTGACAAAATTCTCTGCCTTCTTGAAGCTTATACTTCTCATAATAAAAGTAATCTGTCATAAGGCCTTCTGAAAAGATAAATCTAAAAGACAGATGCTGCAATGCAATGCAATGCCCTGCAACATTAGTTTCTTTTTTTTTCCTAAAAAAAGGCTTTGTTTTTATTACAAGTAGTACAATATACTACTTGAAAAAATGAAAAGGTTCATAATCTTGATACTCAGAGAACTCTCGCTGACCTTAAATAATGTAAAACACGAATTTGATTGGAAAAATCTTATTTGTATAGAAAAATAATGAAAAGTGAAATACTCTAGTACTTCACTCTCCCCCAGAAATGTTAAGTTTCTTGTGACTCCCTCCAGAAAATAAAATAATATACCAGTATCCATCCACCCATTCATCTCTGTACACACTCACACACCCATCTAAACCTTTCTAAATTACTCAATTGTGCTCTTAAGAAAATTGTACTATACACAGTATTTTGCACATAGATTTATTTTTTTCTCACTTCATGGTCCTTGAATATATAACTGTACCTCAATTTTTTATGACTCATTTTTTAATGTGTCAGTATTTTATAACATTCCTTCTCTAAACACCTAAACTTCTAATTTTAAAAGAAATTATACAGTTTTGTCTGAAATTGATTAAGAGCTGTGGTATGTAGTGTTAATTAGCGTAGTTCCATCTATGAAGACTGGGAATTCATGGACTTCAAAAAGAAGCCTGGAAAAATGACCTTTAATTTATTATAGAGAAGCAGATAAAAATAAATAAATAAAAGGAATCAGCAACTGTTTTGGATTAAAAAAAAAACTTACCAATACCTCCATTAGGTCACATGTAATGTAACAATCTTTTAAATACTATCTCTGGTTGTGAACTAGAAATAGTCAATTTTTATAGTACTTCTGTTATAAAATCAATATTTTTTATTTCCACTTAAAATCTTTAATTAAATAGCTAAGAATGACTTTATCTATTTATATTCTATTTATAATACTGCTTAATCCTTATATTTATTCCAGTGTCATATTTGATGTTAAAATGTGATCAGAATTTTTAAATTTACAAAAGTATTATGCAAAATAAAACACAGCACTAGGTGGTGCTGTGGGACCTTCCAGATAAACCAATGCCACAAAGTTCTTCTCTAGATAAATTAGTTGTATGGCTGATTCTATATATTTAAATGTACATTAAATATTGTTTCTAGATAAACCAATGCCATATAAGTAATAAGCATTAACATAATGCAAAAACCAAGTTTTGACAGATGACCTCAGGAAGACATGACCCTTTTCATAATTATATACCTCAACTTCCATGTTAAACTATTAAAAACGTCCTTATATAATAAATGTCATTTTTGAGGCATGATTCTCAACTAATTGTTATTTTTCACCTGACTTTAAAGTTATTTTTTGGTAAGTCCAAGAATTAAAAGCCTAACAATTATTTCTTATCAAATAATTTTCTACTAGGAGATTTCTTATGTCACAGAAAAGTAATCTTATTGGGCACTATTTTTCAATTCTCCCTAGATGTGGCTACTTGTTGTAGCAATGTTAATTCAAATGCTGAAAGCAGCCAGACTGACAAGGGAAGTGTCTGAATCAGGCGATATGTAAAATAATAAGGAGTGGGGACAACCTAGAAAAAACAAAGAGTATATGCATTCAAATTCAGATGAAAGACAAAACTAACATGCACACCCAGACACACACACACCACTAGACAGGTCAAAGAAAGCACATCTGTGTTTGCAGCACGGCCTGTGGGCAACCCTGCTGTGACCTCTGACTAAGCCCCAACCTGTCCCAAGCCACTTACCTGTGAGTGACACATCTTAAAAGAAAACTCGAGAATTTCAGTTCAAATGAAGGAATGCAAACCGTGTTTTAGTTGTTTTTCTGGAATGCTTTCTTAATCACATACATATGTTCCTCTTTAAAACAAGTTCCTAATGATTCAGGAAATAAACTATAGTAGTCAAGAGCATCAATTGTCCTGTTGGGCTGATTCAAAGAAAAGCATAGATTTTGCAGCCTTTTTAATCAGCATGGCTTCTCCTCTCCCCACTTTTATGATCGTGAGGGGACAAAAATGAAGTATTTAATATCGCATGGGTAGAAATACATGATTAGACTAAACTAAAAAAGGGCAGAATTATTTTCACTAGTAGTGATGGTGGAGCTTACATTGTAGGTACAAGATGTGATTAAAAGTAATGACAATGAATTTTTGACACACAAGAAAACTTTTGACATACAAGAAAACTCATCTAAAGGAATGTTGTTCTTCAAGCTTGTCATTGAGAGAAGCCAAACTCATTTTTAAATGACGCATCATTGCAAACACTTTAGTTGCCTTCAGAATAGAGCTTGTGGGCCACGTAAGAAAATGAAATAAAATCATGTCACTTCTGAAATGGAAAGGACCACAGAGATGAAGAAACTTCTTGTGACTCTAGCCACACCTCAAAAATCAGTTCTTCTTGAAAGATAATAAACACAGTGAACCTGCAGTCTCTAGGCGAGGATATGTCACAGAAAGCTAAGTGACCTGATGTTTCCGGGAAGCCATGAAGGGACCACAATTTACTTGGAGTAGGGAATAAGATTTTCACCAGTAACTGAGGCAAAAATATCACATTTCAGGAATTTCAAACACTGTCTAAACACCTACAAGAGTCTCCACTAAACATTAAAAATCATTTGGAATTTTTTGAGAATGTAATGGGTTCAAACAGATACATGGAGGAAGTGGCTGAAAAGTAGAAACAGATTGGAGCCATACTGCCTGAATCCTTTCAGCTCATTTTTTTAACTCCCTGAGAAGCCGTCTCAGAAAGAGTCTTATGACCTATGAAGCATCTCGTTTTTCCCACTGAAGGCCTTCTTCTAGAGTAGCAGTTCCTCCAGTGTGGTCCAGGGACCCAGGGGTCCCTCATGTGGGAGGTTGGTGAGATACAAAACCACTTCTGTGATCGTACTAAGACATCATTTGCCTTTTTCACCCTCATTCTCTCACAATTATACAGAGTGGTTTTCCAGAGGCTACATGTTAGACTGGAAGAGTACAGAAACAGGAAACTCCAGCTGTCTTATATTCAGCCAGACATTAAGAGATTTGGAAAAAAAAAAAAAAAAGAGATTTGCAAGATGGGAAACAATGATGCTCTTCTCACTAGTTTTTCTTTTTGTTTTGGAAAATACAGGGTTGTTTTCATAAAAATATGTAAGTTTTACAAATCATATTATATCAGGTTTATTGTTTTTTAAATAAATGAAAATTTCCTAGCCTTAATTTCAAATATGATATATACAGATAGATATAACCAACGTAAGTAAAAGTTCTCCGCGGTCCTCAACAAATTTTAAGAATGTAAAGAGGCCCAAGAAGTTTGAGAACAACTGTTCTTCAGGTAAGCACTCACTTCTTCATTTCAGTAATTCTATCAGTATGTCCTCCTCTAAATACTTTTATGAACCTAAAACTTCTACCAGAATGATATTTTTATTAGAAGCAGGCAAGGTAGAGTTTTTTGGAGCAGGAAGTGTTTCCTCAGGCAAGGTGGTCCTGACTAGCTTGATACAGAGGGGTAAATAGTGGCCTGAGAGCTATGGGCCAGGTGACATGACCCAGGGAGGAGAGGGGATTCAGAAGGAGTCAGGAGGGTATAATGATAAATACTTTGATTTCAAAATTTAGCCTGAAGGACCAAGCTAGGGATATCATTTTTCCCTACCTTCTCCTACCTTTTACACTTTGGGTGACTCCAACCCAGTCTCTAAACTGAAATGCAGTCCTTCACTTATTTTTCACTAGTCTTGAAAGACCAATTATGACCTGCAACATCCTATATGATCTCTTCCTGCCTACCTCTCCATCTCTGTCTTTCCTTGCTTTCCAGCTGGCTCTCCAAGCTCCAGACACCAGCTCTAGGTCCATTTCCTTGCCTGGTTATTCTCCCTTCTACCTGCAGACTTTGGTATCCTTCAGTCATCAAGGAAGCTTTTCTGCCATTATCAATTTCTTCTGAACATGAACTGTCCTGGTATCATGGGCCTCCTCCGTAGTACATAACCACAGCTGCAATTTAACACTTATTGGTATGATTTTTTATTTAATGCCTGTGTCTCCTCTATTAGGCCATAAGTTTTATGAGGGTAGGGATCATGCTTATTTTTACCTACCTTGTATTCCCCGTACCTAGTAAAATGCCTAGGACATAGTAGGGGCTCTGTTAATATTTTTGAACAAAGGAATAAATGACTTCTTGTTTCAAGGACTGATTAATAATTATAACTATAATAGGTGGTATTTATTGAATATACCTGCCAGACACTGTTAACAGTATGTACTTTCCAAGTGCTTTATAATTTTGTAAACAAGCCAATGGATAGGTATAATAATTTTCCCCACTTACGGATGAAGAAACCAAGTCACACAGAAGTTGGTTAATTTGCCCAAGGTCAGACAGTAATTTTTTTTTAAGATTTTATTTATTTATTTGACAGATAGAGATCACAAGTAGGCAGAGAGGCAGGCAGAGAGAGAGGGGGAAGCAGGCTCCCCGCTGAGCAGAGAGCCCGATGCGGGGCTCGATCCCAGAATCCTGAGATCATGACCTGAGCTGAAGGCAGTGGCTTAACCCACTGAGCCACCCAGGCGCCCCTCAGACAGTAATTTTTGAGGTCAGGATTTGAACTCAAGCATGTTGATTCTAGAGCCTGTAACACTGTACTGTAGTTTGTGGGCCTAATCACCATTAATAAGGTGGGAATTAAAAAAAAACAAAAAACCATGGACCAGAGAAATCAACAACTGACTTAACAAACTTTAAGAATTGAACTTTTGCAAACTGATGAGTGATTCTAATGGGAAGCTGTGGAATAAGTTCTCAAATTAAGATATTGCAAAAAACAACAGGAAGTCATTTTCATGTTAGAGCTTTAGTATATTTCTATGTTTCGCTGGTTAAAGAAAGAAAAGATTATTATGCATTCTGTTTTCTGAGAGTATAAGGGTAGTCCAAAAATAATGACAAAACTGATGTTCTCTTCCAGCACATGTTAGAATTTGGAAAAAAATTCTTTGGTCTTTTCAGAAATTATATTTTTAAAAACGGAAGTGTATCAAAATAAAGCAATGAGCCTAGACTTTCAGAATTAAATAGATAAAGGTCCCTCTCCCCAATTCGGTTTAATTTGACTTAAAATTTTCAGCTGTGTTGGGGCGCCTGGGTGGCTCAGTGGGTTAGGGCCTCTGCCTTCGGCTCAGGTCATTATCCCAGGGTCCTGGGATCGAGCCCCGCATCGGGCTCTCTGCTCCGTGGGGAGCCTGCTTCCTCCTCTCTCTCTGCCTGCCTCTCTGCCTAGTTGTGATTTCTCTCTGTCAAATAAATAACGTATTTAAAAAAATTTTTCAGCTGCGTTTATACCTTAACTAACACAGGTTTTACTTATATTAACCTGGTCATTTGAAATTACAAATGGCTGTCTCATGACTCTTTAAGTGCAAACCATAATTGCAATTCAAATCTATTTTTTTTTGTTATCCCAGCATTCTTAACAATATATATTACTATAGGAAAAACAAAGTGAAAATCTAGGAATCCTGCAAATTCTGACAATTTGTTGTCTAAAACATAGAACCCATTTTTATGTTTAAGTTCAATTTTATATTATTAGAATCTTTGTAGTTTCATTCAACAAATAATTATTAGACACCTACTCTAGGTCAGGCATATCCTAGGGATTGGGGAAACCATGATGAAGGTGGCCTGACCTCCACTTTAAAAGATTTTATAGTCTAGTTGTGGCAAAGTAAAAAGGCAAAGGCCATATAATGGGGCAAGAAATGGCTGCTTACCTCATCTCACTGAACAGGGGATTCCAAAAGACGTGACAGCTAAACTAAAACCAGAATGATGAGGAGAAATGGCCAAGAGACGGGTGGAGGTGAAAGGTACCTAGGAATGGCCTACAAGAGGGGAAGAGCATGTACAAAGACGTAAAGATAAGAAAGTGTTCTCACGGTGTTTAGAGGAAAAGAAAGATAGCATGTAGTGACAGAACATAACAAATGCCACTCCCATGACAAGAATGTCACAAATTCCTCATGAAATGATAACTAGTAATACTGCCAGCCTTGTCATTTTCTAGTAAATCAAAGAAACATAAAGGGCAATTAGATTAAGGAATACCTTGAAGCTTGGTTTCAGCTCAGATCATGACGTTGGGATCCTGGGATTAAGCCCCACATCAGGATATCCCTACTCACTAGGGAGTCTGCTTGAGATTCTCTCTCTCTCTCTCCCTCTGTCCCTCCCCCTGCTCACGTACTTTCTCTCTCTCTCTAAAATGAATAAATAAATCTTGAAAAAAAAAAGATTAAGGAATACCTCAAAGGGTGCCATTTGAAATTCAACTTTCCTAAGCCCTAAACTTTTTTTTTAAATTATTACCAAAATTTCAACAAAAGCAAACATGACCAGGGCTGCTAAGTGGAGAGATGGTTGGATAGGGTAATAAAGTTAGGATCTTCAGATTGTCCAAATCTTCTACTGCTGGCAAATGCTTTGTCCTCTAAAGAATGTTTATTATGAGGATAAACCTACTCCTTCTGGAATTCTTCTTATTTAGCAAGGAGTTATTTCTATTCAGAAATAGAAAGATCCAAAGACCTAAAACCCTTCACTGCATGGTAACCTATGTGGCTAGTGCACTGGTGCCGTCTGCGGGGCCCCAAGTCATCAATTATGTATAGAAATGTACAGCTACAGCAGTAGCCAGTGTCGTGGGCCTGTCAGGGATTTCTTAAGAGGAACAAAAACATTTGATTGTGTCTTCTTTTAGAAAACACAGCTAGGTAACAAGAGGAAGATCTTTGAAAGGAAATGTGAATCATCCTCCAAACATAAATTAACTTCTTGTAATAAGCGAAAAATGAACGTTAAAAAAGTGCTTGAAATGAAACCAGAAATATAACTAGAGCAGAAGCCTCAAAAAATAGATATGAGAAAGGCTGACACATTCGTTCATCAAAGCCACATACTTTACAACACAAATCTCTTCCTTATATATTTTAGAAAAATAACTAATGAGGGTCACTAGGCTCCAACCTCTCTGAACCAAATTCAGTGGATACAGTGTTTACAACTAGGAGTACTCAGGTTATTTGAAATAAAATGTCTTGTAATCCCCAAACCTGGCTGGCTTCTGAGGTGTGAGTTCTCATTCTAAATGAATGAAGCATGTTTACAGACTGACCAGGGAGTACTAGGACTATGAAGATTACCATGAAGAAAATGCAATCTAAGATATCTTATGGAATTTTCCCTATTATACCAAACACAACAAAAGCTTTCACTGGGATTTCAATAAATTTAGTTCTACACATTGCTGCAGAAATTTAGTTATTCTCCCTTTCTCTAGTGAATAGCTGGGGTAGCAGCTGGTGTGTTTTGTATTTAAAATGTGAAAAAAGAACTCTCATTCTCTCTCAGTACCTACATAAATATGCTCGAGAAAATTTGGAAAAATGATTTACTTTAAGTAAAATGACTTTATTTCCTTTACTGTAAGGTGTTTGAAATGCTTTTAAACATCTAAGAGTAAGAGTCATGTTTTCAAAAAGCATATAGATTTCTTCTGGAGGGGACTACAATGCATAAAAACATATCCTTTAAATTTATGTAAATTTTAACACACATGCTTGAATGTATATCCTCATTCTTCAACACTTAAGGGTAGAATTTTTTAATGCCTAATCTCTACAAAATAATTTAGGTGACATGTAAATATTGTGAGGTAGCCAGACAAAGATACCATAATTTTGTATTACTTTAAAGAGCTCAGTGGTCTCATTTTTATCATTACCATACAGGTTAGATCACATGTAATATTATTAAGCCAAATTCTGTAAAATTGAAAGTGTATTTAAAAATCAACACGAAGACGTTAGGGAGTGACTGAAACAGATGAGAACCAAATCAATTTCCTTATTCCTTAGATTTAAAATGGGAATTTGTTGATCATTCATAGAAACTGTAATTTAGCAAAACAGACTCTAATGAATGCTGAAATATTTTATTTTCTTAGTTCTTATTTTTTTATACAATTGCTTTCTGTCAGTTTGAATGTGAAAAATTTCAACACCTTTAAAGACATTGCAATTCACATGACCTGTGACACATGACACAACACATCAAATTAACTACTTGTTACTAATACAGCCCATTAAACAAGAAAAAGCCTCAGTTGCACAATTATTATGTATTGACTTCCATATTTTTACTTCCATACACAGTTAATTGAACATTTTGCAAATTCAATGAGAAATTCAACTATTTAAAAATATCTTTCACTATGAATTTTTAAAAATTTTACTACACACATGATATGTGAAGAAAATCTTCAGTTACCTATCTGCTATATGACAGGTGCTTTATATAAATTATCTCATTTAATCCTCAGAAATATATTATTGACTATTGCTCTAAGAAGGTATATAACTTGTCCAGGGTTCCAAAGGCTACTGAGAGCTCCTCATGTTACTCTACCACTCAGTAGCATTTGACTTCCTCTTTCTTGAAACACTTTGTTCCTTTGGCTTCTGGAATACTACAAACTCCTCTTTACCTTCTCCTAGATCTTCTTCCCTCAATTCAGGTCTCTTATAAGACTTTTCCTGACCGCCCTCCACCACACACACACACACACACACACACACACACACACACTCTACACTACACTTATCCACCCTTCCCTACCACTTTCTATTCCTTTATCTTGCTTTATTTTTGTTCATAAAACCCATCACCACTTGACATTACATTTAGTTATTTGCTTGTTGTCTATTTCCCATGCTGTTCACCCATCCCCACTGCCCAACAAAGCTCCCCAAGGTTGAGATACACAAGATTGGGATCTTGTTTGTCTCCCCTCTCCCCCATCTTCTCAGTTACTACAACAGTGCCGGGCACAAAGTAAGCCCCAATAAATGTGTTTAAAATGAATGGCTAGAAGTTGTGGAGCTACAATTTGAATCCAGGTATTTTCATCTCTAGGTTGATGCTAATTTTACCACATCTGTTATATTTTAATTTCAAATATAGCATACCTTTATTAAAAGTTTCTTAAGAGTAAATTCACATTCTTTATAAGGAATTCTAGAGCCCTGTGCCTTTCTGCTCCACCCAAAGCCTGTAACTAAAGAAAGCTGCTTTACTGAAAGAAAGGGAGTGTAGGGTCACATAATCCAAGAAGAAAGAAAAAATGAGCTAACATTTATTGTGCACTTACTTTGTTCTGAGTTACATGTGTATAGTGCATATGTATGCACATATCTATATTTGAATGTGTTTATTTCTGTATGTATATAACTCATTTACATTTAATCAAGCAGGTAATATTTATCTGTTATTTTTATATGTAGACACAGAGGCTCACAGAGTTATTCACAGTCACCCATAGTCACCCAAGAGGGTCCCAATAATCTTTGTGTGTGGGAACGTATGCGTATGGTAAAATCTTTATTTCTCAACCTTTTTTGCCTACCTGAAATATTTTTGAAGCAGAATACTGAGAAAACAGAAACAACTGCACAGCATTTAATATTCCAGAATGCTTCTTTTCATTCTGAAAAGCCTCAAGCAACTGGCAAAGAAAAACAGAAAAAATGAGGACTTCTCTCTGGGGCAGGAACCACTCATTTACCCTCTAGCTTAAAGCAATAACTGTGCTCTACCATAGGTTCATTGTCCACTTTCAAGCTATACACAAAAGGAAGAACTAAGATTGGTGGAAGCAACTTATTTGAGGAGAGTTCTCACTGGGCCACATAATTATCCACTTGCTTCTCCAAGGTGGTTCCCATCCAAGGTAAGTGAGGAGATCTTCAGAGAACCAGCTGGAGAATGTGTCCCCCTGGACTTCGAGGAATGGGAAATGGGAATACAAGAGGGTGTTCTCTTCCTTGAGAAGCTTGAAGATGAGAGGCTGTGAGGGGAGAGAGGCTACAGTGGGAGCAAACTGTCAGTTTTCCACTGGCCAGGCAAATATGTCACTTGACCTAACTGGTCTTGAGTCATTCTGCTCAGGATTCCACCCAGAGAAGGAGATCACTAAAACCCGAGAGCTGTGGCTATAGTTTCAAGAGAATCATTGCCCATACCAGGCAATGTTGAATTAGGATGTTTTTAGTGAAGTAGGATCACTCAGAAACCCACAGAAGCACCCCGGCAAGAGAAAGACTTAGACTTTGGAGATGCGCCATTTTCAGAGGGCAAAGCCTGATTACAACCCAAGGCACATCAGACTTTGTCCATTCTTCTCTAGTCCCTCCTTCCCCTATGTGCTTGATCCTAGAGGGAACAAAAATGGTGGCTCAAGAATGGGACAGCAGGTAGGCCAATGAAAAGAGAAGAAATCTATTATAATTCTCCCCTCCCTACTGCAGATTATTGACTATGAACTGATGGAGGGCAGGGAGAGCTTCTAATTGAATACAAGACTAAAGTTTAGACATTAGACTGCACTAGGTTTTAAATTTTTACATATATATGATACATATACATGTGCCTGGGTAACCCCCCAAACAGATACAAATAGAAAACATTTCTAGTAATCTAGAAAGATTTCTCATGCTTCCTCCAAGGCAATATCCACCCTGCTGAAAGTTATCACTATTTTCACTTGTATCACAATGATGTAATTTTTCTTACCTTGAACCTCATATATATGAAGTCATAGATATGAACTCTTTGTGTCTGGCTTCATTTGCTCAATCATGTCTGTGAGAGTTAAAATATGTTTTCAGGTGGGGTAGTGGCTCATCTTTTCCAATTATATTTTGTGCTCTATTATATGAGCACTCTATCAGAATTTATCCATTCTCTTGATGATGGACATTTGAACTTTTCCATGGTAATCTATGAAAAAAAAAAGTTGCTAAAACCTTCCTGAACTTGTCTTCTGGTGGACATATGCACTCATTTCTGTTGAGCAAATATCTGAGAGTAGAATTGCTAAGTCATAGGATAGGCATATGTCCAGCATTAGTAGCTATTCCCAAACAGCTTACCAAAGTACTTGTAGAATTTTCTACTCCCATCAGCAATGTATGTGAATTTCAGTTACTAGATATCTGCATTAATACTTGATACAGACAATTTTTTCCAATTTTAGCCATTCTGATACATGTACAGTGGTATCTCATTGTGGCTTTAATTTGCATTTTCCTAATGACTACTAATGAGTTCTTTTCTGTATGCTTTTTGAAGATCTGGATATCTGCTTTTATGAAATGTCTATTCAAATATTTGCCTTTTTCTTATTGTTACCTACATTTTTTATTGATTTGTATGAGCTACTTATATAGTCTGGATACAAGTTGGATATCTGGCAAATAATGTGCCTATTCTAAATATCTTCTCCAACTCTCTTGGTCTCCTTTTATCCTCTTAATGGTGGTTTCTGTTGAACAGGTGTTTTTAATTTTAATGAAGTCCAACTGATCGATCTTTCCATATACAGTTATATTTTTGTGACTTAAGAAAATGTTCTATTTTTTCTTCTAATGGTCTGGACTTTTTAGAACCCAAAAGTGGCTGGAAGAACTATGGGCTCATCCTGAATTTTCATCTAAAAAAAGAGAAGGATTTTACAGAGCAGAAGTGTGCTAATGAGGGCTAGTAATACTGCTCTCTGCTTGTACCTGACAGAGTCTAGCTCATTCAGTAAGTCAGTTATACTTGGTTTGACTATGAAGATTCATTTGAGGAGTAAGTATATCATATCTTTTAAAAAAATTTTTTAAATGAATAATTTTCCTAGAGTGCATATTAGACATTCCTGACTTACTACTTATTATATATATGACATATATATGATATATATCCCACTGTGTATATTAGATATTCCTGATTTATTATATCTAATATATAATAATAAACCTAAGTAATAAATATATATAATATATATATCATATATATGGCAGAATCAGAAGACTTTCCATTAGTGAATATATATCAGATGCCTTAGGGCAACCTACACCAAGATACATTTCTTTTATAATTTGATTTTCCTACTTTGTGTGTCATATTGAAAAGATTCTGGGCAGAAATTTAGAAATGTTTTCAGTCTACCCCATTACTGACTACCTAGTAGATAGTTCATCCATATCCATACCATTGATTTTATTACTGTTTATTTTATTACGGTTGATTTTCCAAAACTATATTACAAGGTTGGATTTAGATTTCTTTTTTTTTTTTTAAGATTTGTTTATTTTTAGAGAGAGAGCACACATGAGCAGAAGGAAGGGAAGACGGAGTGGGAGATGGGAAGCACACTTCCCAGCAGACTCCCTCCTGAGCAGGGAGCCTGCTCAAGGGGCTCTTTCTCCCACCTGACCGGGGGCTTGATCTCCCAGACCAGGAGATCATGACCTCAACCAAAACCAAGAGTTGGACTCTTAATCCACTGAGCCACTCAGGCACCCTGGATTTGGATTTCTAATCTCTCTTTTACCTGGCATCCACCCAGTGGTCTAAACCTAGAAACCTAGGACTCACCCTTAATCTCTTCCCCCTCCCCTGCTACATCTATACTCATCAAGGACTCCCTAGTTTACTTCTAAAATAATCAATACATCTTTGCTTTTCATCGTTCCCACTGCCACCACTGTACTCTAGGCCAATGTTCTTTTTCCCTTTGAATCACAACACAGCCTTCTCATTAGTCTCCACACCTCCAGTTCTGCTCTGCTCCCATCCATTTTCCACTTGAAGTCAAGGTGGCCTCTCTAAGTTAGTGATAGCTAAGTTGTCTGCAGCACTTACTCTGTGCTTGGTAGTTTATAACCATGATCTCACTTCATGTTTATAACAACCTTAAGAGGGAGGTATTTTATTTCTCCTTCTGTTCAAATGGAGTCACTGAAGCTTAAAGAGGAAAAGTACTTCCCCAAGGTCATTTAGTAAAGAAAGAGTCTACAAACCTAACCAGATCACTCCCTCCATTTGTCTTTAAGTTCACTGAATGAACCAGGTTATTTCTCTGTGCTGGGTCTCTGTGCGTGCTGCTCCCTCTGCCTGGAACATATTTTCTCTACTCTTTAACCCCCAAACCCCTTTTTCCTAACTGGTATCTTATCTTTCAGACAGTAGCATTCCTGTGGTCCCTCAGAATTAAAGTCTCTACTTACCTACTCTCTAGTTTCCTGACTTCTCCTGTCATAGCATTTATCATATTTTATTTTAATACTTATTTAAGTGTCTTCTCCACTAAATGCAAATTCTGTAAGGGGAGGAGTGGTCTATCTTGCTTATTACTCTTCCTATGACACACACATAATACCTGACGCTCATTAAATATTAGTTAGGAGGCGCGCAGCAAATATTAGTCAAAGGAAAAAAGTGTTGGCAAGATATTTTTGATTCGTCAGTTGTTTGGTGAGAAATACAACGAACCCACAAAACTGCAAAATAAACCATTTGCTAGGTATTATAACTCTTTTATCAAAGAGCCCTCAACCAAATCACCAGGAAGGTTACACACTTGAAGTTCCTTGCGTGCAGTGTCTATATCTTACCATTTCTGCAGTGCTTTCTACACAATGTACGTTTATTATATGACTGTCAAGCAGAATTGCTCACAAAGAGGCTTCTCTTTGGATGATCTTCCCCATCTATCACAACAAGCATAGCTTATGCCTCCCCTCACATGAAAATATAGACTGGTGTGGATTCTGGAGCCAGACTTCCTGTGCTCAAATTCTAGTTCCACCAGGTATATGACCTTGGCAAATGATTAAACCCGTATATACCTCAGTATCTTCTTCTGTAAAATGGAGATCGTAACTGTGCCTATTTCATAGGGTTGGTGCAAGGATTCAGTGGATTAATACGGAGTATTAGAATGGTGTTAGACATAGAGAAAGCACTGTGATCGTGCTGCTGCTAGTTATACAACAATTACTAATACCACCACCCCCGCACTGCCAGTGAAATGACTCCTCCTCTTCTCTAAACTTCTTGAAAGCAAATGCATTAGTTCTCTGTTTACCTCCTTCCATGCTGCCTCTCACATCGTCGGCTTGAAATAAATATTCGTTTGATAGACTGAGAGATTATTATATTTCTAAAAAGAGCCAATGCCAGGCAGAGTCAAAGATTTCCTTTCAGGTGGTCAAAGGTACGCTGTATATTCCAAGCTAAGTCAAAGTTGTGTTCTGTAAGTAAGCTGGAAGAATAGACTTTGGAAAGCTTTAGAAGAACTATTTTGATGGAGCCAATTAAAATGGAGCTGCTAAAGCAAAAGCATAGAGAGGATTAGGTCACTGATTCTTGCTTGCTTTCCCAAAATTCTGACAAGTGCACAGTTTAAGGAAAAAAAATAAATAAGCCAGTAAACAGTGGTAGCTGCTTACATTTCCTTTTTTAATACTACTTTCATCAGACAGTAAGTATCCAATGAGGTAATGCCCCCAAAAAGCCCTGGCCAATCCTGGGCATCAACTAAAGACATGAAGATCCATAAACTGAGCAAGGGGTATCTATAATTCTACCTTTGATTATTATTCATTAGGATTATATTGTTAGAGCTTAATATCCAGTAAATATAGAAAATATAAAGTTTTACCAAAAATTATGGCTCATTAATATCTTTTATACTCCTAGAAAGCACAAAGCAAAACACTATTTTATATTTATATAAATACTGAGTTCAGTCAATAGTTAAGAATTAAATCAAAGTTTGCTTCTTTTGCATAAAGAATCTCTACTTGTATTATTATTTTAAATTTTGATCTGGATGTCTATGCAAGATACAATTAATTTACATATATGATTTTTAAAATTACAAAGTATACATCAAAAAATTACTTAGTACCTTGCAGTTGATGGTGGCTGACTTTATGACTGCATTTAACATTAAAGTTTATCTCTTAAACTTAAAGCACAGTTAAATCATTAGATTCAGGCTCAAAAGTTTAACATATCAGAATTTTCTTATTCTTGATAAATAATGCTTCATAATTATAACACATAATGTTATGGGCAGGATGGTCACCAAGTTATCAATATTTGAAAGTTCTGCTCAGGCTCCTTAGGGTGGGTTGGTATAAAGTTACTATTTCCCAATATATAGCACTTTTATTTAAATGAAGCAATGCTTTCAGCACTCAAATTCTAGAGTCAGAGAGGTCCATTTCATTGAGTCTTGGCTCTATTACCTACTGGCCATGAGTTCTTAAGCAAGTTATTTAATGTCCCTATGTCTTCTTCAGTAAAACTCAGATAATACAGGTTTGCATCCATTACCCAAAAATCTTGGAGCTAAATGGGTTCCTAAATAATATATCATATATAATATATACTAATTATATATTAATTATATAAAATACATATGAACATGTATTAACCTTTTCTATATATTATATACAATGTATATTACACACACACACACACACACACAGTAGCCATTCTGCTGGGTTCTGAGGAAGCACTCTATAATCAAACACATTATATATTTCTGAAGCAAAACACATTAGTATTCATATTTAGTGAAATAAATAAAGTAAAAAGAAAAAAAGCCTCATGTCATTTCAGATCAGATACTTCCCTGACCCAAACTCCTTTGGTTCTGCTCTTGGTTTTCAGAGCTTTTCTGTTTCTAACTGTGGACAAATAATCCTTCCTTTGTGGGCTGTGGTAAGTATTAAACGGTAACGTGTCTGGAGAGCACACAGCCCATATTAAAGTCATATTTAGCTCTCAGTGTTGTCTCTGTTATCAAGAGTATTATAATTTTGACAAACTACAAAATACATTATTAAAAGTGATGATTGCCGACTGATGGAATGCCAAATGAATTTTATCTTGTTATCTATCACTTCCTATATTTTATAAATTCTGTGTAAATTCTATGTAATGACACTTACTATTTTTAGAATAAAACAGCCTTATACAACTTAAGAGAATATTTATTCTGCCTTCATTTAAAAGCATTTACTTTCTCAAGTTTTCTTCGTCTTGTGTTTTCTTTTATCACACAGACAAAAATTCTTTTGAGTTTCTGTGTTGAAAATGTTCTTGGGTTATAAATTCATTAGAGGCAAAGAAACTTTATTCTTTGACTCCACAATCAGACTTTTTTTCTCTTCTGACCAACCAATAGGCATGGCTATTTTTGGGTACTCACACTAAAAACATGGTTTAACTAATGTACAAGGTATTTCTTCAGTTCTTGAGTTACTGGAATAATGTATTTATAAATCTGTGAACTTTTTGATGTCATAAAAGTAAAATATCAGGATGAATACCAAAATTCTCACATTAATTCTAACAGTTACAGTCTTCTGCCTCCATAAAGAATATTTTAAACTTACAACAAAAAACTGAAACCAAACAACACGAGGCAAAAAACAAAACAAAACAAAAACTTCCTCATTATTGTAGAATGCAATGTTAGCCAGTAGAACTTTCTGCAAATGATGGAAATGTTCCACAGTTTGCACTATTCAATACAATAGCCACATGTAGCTATTAAACACTTGAAATGTGGCTAGTGCAACCAAGGGCCTAAATTTTAAATTTTATTTGATTTTCTTATTAATTTAAATGTAAATTTAATTAGCCACATGTGGTTAGTTACTAATGTATTAGTGCAGGCCACAAAATTCCAGTTGTTTATGCAGTCCTTTTTAATGGAGACATTGACTGTCACTTGTATTTTAAAATGATTTTGTAATGTTACCCATATGATGAAATTGGGAGGTTTCTTCCTATAATTTTACTTGGAAAGAATCATTGAAAATCAAATTGTCAGACCCTCCATGAATTAAAGTTTCTGCTTCATTGGGCTATGTTGGTGGTAATTGGCTAAAGAATTTATCGCTTCATTCAATGTTTGTGCTTCTTTGTATCTATTCTCTGGTTCTTTATCTACCCCACATTACCAATTATGTCTAATAAATAAATATCCCCAAAGTGGCTTCAGGATGACAACCATTAAAAACAAAATAAAACAAAACAAAACCAACAATGGAACAACACAATCAATTAATAAATGAACCTTCCATCAAAGAACAAGGCAAGTAACAAAGCCAATTAAAAAAATCTCTCATAGTCCAAAAAAAAAGCCCCTTTAAATTCCACCTCAGTACACTGACCCTATTTCTCAGTATTAAAAACTTTACCCAATTTTTGGAAACATCCAGAAAGCTTCTGTTTCGGCAGTCATTATACTGCAGCTCACAATTAACACTGCCAGACTCCTTTCTAATCAATTATTCACTAAGATGTCTAGCATTTCCTTGGAGCCCCTTACCTCAACATCATAACGGTTTAAGAGCTGACACATGTCTGTGTACTTTTCAGAATAAAAGACAGACTTTAAGCAAGTTTTAACACTAAATGAGAACAAGGGTAAGAGAAGAGAAATCAACCCTTTTAGTCAAAGTTGAGCTTCCAGCGAGCTGCAGGCAGTGCACAGCATGAGGGAATCTGGCTCCAGAAAGTGCCCATGTGTTGACAGCTGAGTAAGAGTTTGAAGGCTTAATGGTACAAATGTTCTGTCAATGGTACTGTGACACAGGCTTTTACTTCACCAGAACTGCCAAAAATCTCCAAAGCTGTTGACAACCAACAATGGGAAATTAATTCACTCTAGGCTTTGACATTAAATTAGCAAGTTATTATATTTACAAGTTATTTATATTATATTTACATATATTTACAAGCCCTGACTTGATTAGCTGAAGAAAACAAAGGACCCTTTGGTCCAGCCTATAACTTTAAAGGAGTAAGACCTAAAGACCATAAAAAATACACTAAATACACTAGGTACTAAATTAGGATTGTGTAACATTTTTATCAAGTGCAAATTCAACTTATGTCATGGCTCAGAAATCTCTAAAAGGAAAGTTTCCCCCAAAGTATGAATACTCAAAATAATCTGGGAGTAGATTAGAATTGGTAACACATAGCTCCTTCCAATGTCTAGAATAACATGTAAATATAAAGATACTTCAGTCCATAAAATTACTTCCATTGCCAACATGCAGTTGTTTTGGAACTCTAAAGCTTTTCATAGGCACCTCAGTTGGTTGTGTTTTGTTTTGCTTTGTTTTTTTAATTTAATTTTTTTTCAGTGTTCCAAGATTCATTGTTTATGCACCACACCCAGTGCTCCAAGCAATATGTCTCCTTAATTGATACCCACCACCAGGCTCAGCCAACCCATGACCCTCCCCTCCAAAATCCTCAGTTTGTTTCCCAGAGTCCACAGTCACTCATGATTTGTCTCCCCCTCTGATTTCCCCCAACTCACTTTTCCTTTCCAACTCCCAATGTCCTCTGTGTTATTCCTTATGATACACAAGTAAGTGAAACCATGTGATAATTGACTCTCTCTGCTTGACTTATTTCACTCAGCATAATCTCTTCCAGTCTTGTCCATGTTGATACAAAAGTTGGGTGTTCATCTTTTCTGATGGAGGCATAATATTCCATTGTATATATGGACCACATCTTCTTTATCCATTCGTCTGTTGAAGGGCATCTTGGTTCTTTCGACAGTTTGGGGACTGTGGACATTGCTGCTATGAACATTGGGGGGCAGATGGCCTTTCCTTTCACTACATCTGTATCTTTGAGGTAAATACCAAGTAGTGCAATTGCAGGGTCATAGGGTAGCTCTACTTTTAATTTTTTAAGGAATCTCCACAGTTTTCCAAAGTGGCTGCACCAACTTGCATTCCCACCAACAGTGGAAGAGGGTTCCCCTTTCTCCACATTCTCTCCAACACTTGTTGTTTACTGTCTTGTTAATTTTGGCCATTCTCACTGGTGTAAGGTGGTATCTCAATGTGGTTTTCATTTGACTCACCCTGATTGCTAATGATGATGAACATTTTTTCATGTGTCCGTCAGCCATTTGTAGGTGTTCTTTGGAGAAGTGTCTGTTCATGTCTTCTGCCCATTTTTTGACGTGATTATCTGTTTTGTGTGTGTTGAGTTTGAGGAGTTCTTTATAGATCTTGGATATCAGCCCTTTGTCTGTAGTGCATTTGCAAGTATCTTCTCCCATTCCGTGGGTTGCCTCTTTGTTTTGTTGACCATTTCCTTTGCTGTGCAGAAGCTTTTGATCTTGATGAAGTCCCAAAAGTTCATTTTTGCTTTTGTTTCCTTTGCCTTTGGAGACATGTCTTGAAAGAAGTTGGTGTGGCCGATGTCAAAGAGGTTACTGCCTACGTTCTCCTCTAGGATTTTGATAGATTCCTGCCTTATGTTGAGGTCTTTTATCCATTTCGAGTTTATCTTTGTGTATGGTGTAAGAGAATGGTTGCGTTTCTTTTTTTTATACATAGATGTCCAATTTTCCCAGCACCATTTATTGAAGAGATTGCCTTTTGTCCACTGTATACAAAAAGATGGAAAAGCATTCCATGCTCATGGGTCAGAAGAATAAACATTGTTAAAATGTCTATACTGCCTAGCACAATCTATACTTTCAATGCCATCCTGATCAAAATTCCACTAGCATTTTTCAAAGAGCTGGAACAAACAATCCTAAAATTTGTGTGGAACCAGAAGAGACCCCAAATTGCTAAGGAACTGTTGAAAAAGAAAAACAAAACTGGAGACATCACGTTGCCTGATTTTAAACTTTACTACAAGGCTGTGATCACCAAGACAGCATGGTACTGGCACAAAAACAGACACATAGACCAGTTGAACAGAGTCGAGGGCCCAGATATGGACCCTCAACTCTACGGTCAAATAATCTTCAACAACAAAGCAGGAATAAATATCCAGTGAAATAAAGGCACCTCACTTTAAGTAAATAGTGACCAGTTATTTTGAAAGCTACGTAGCCTACACTAGGCCTTGTCTTATCTTGCATACCTGCAGAACCTATCAGGGGGCACTTATTCTGTGACTTAGCAGTGTCTTCTATTAAGACTTACTATTCATGACTACTATTGCAAAAATGAGGAAGCAAGCTGCTGGGGAGAAGAACCACCTCTCTCAGCAGGTGTGCTATATTAGTTAAGAGCATGGACCCTGGAATCACACATCCTGGGTTCAAATGCTGCTCTGCCACCTAATATCTATGTGACTATATCCAAGATATCTAATCTCCCTGGGCCTCAGTTTCCAGAAAAGGATAACCATGGTACCTACATACTCTAGTGTTATCACAAGGATTAAATATATTTATCCATGCTAAATACATAGTAGTTCCTGGTACTTGGTAAGCGTTCAAAAAATACTGGTTAACATATTATTATTATTAGTTTTTTGAGCAGAGAGTTTAAGAATAACAAAACAGCTTCATTTTTAAACATCAGATATCAAGGTAAATAAAGAGAAGAAAGGCTGATAAACAAATGGGGTTATCCTCTTTGGAATATATCTTTGCTGGTAATATTGACACCTAAATTCTTCCATCCTAAATGACGTTTCTATGAACCCTCACCAATTGATTCATATAACATGAGGGCTCCACAGTAGACAAATGAGGCTTATTCCTAAGGCCTGATTACCGATAGAACGTAAAATGAGTAATGTTAGAGGCATTATCTTTGTTATTACAGTGAATTATTTATTCTGAAACATAGCTCAGGGATCCCAATATTAACATATCTCACAGCAATCAATCATATTCAATCTTGACTTTCAAATCTTTGGAAAACATTAAATGATACTCCTAAGCATACAGCTTAATTGTATAGACTGCTGATGTGGACAATAATGCCATTAGTGGGGCCCAAAAAGCTAAATCAGCAGTACTGAGTATGAAAATTAAAGAGGTTGGAGTTCTGAAGAAAAAGAGTTAACCCATCAGTTTAAACAAGATAAAAACACTAAAAATAATTTGCAGAACAGTTTTCCTTATGCATTTAATAAACATGTGTCAAATAAACAAAATCACAGAAGCAGAAAGTAAAAAAAAAAGTCAATTAAAATAAAGTCACGGGGTGCAGTAGAGAATTATTTCTGGCAGTTATTTGATATAATATGGTTAATACTTCTAGTCAGTCAAATTAACACAATTTTGCCACCGTAGATTTCAGTCACAAAATGCGCACTCCCAAGAGGCTTGTTCCAAGAATCAGAGTAACAAATTCTTTTTAGACAGAACAACTTAACCATTTTGTTCAGAACATAAGTTATGAAAGAGAACTCATCCCTCAGAAAAAAATTAATCTGCTCTCCGTTCACAGTTGGCCATCTTTTCCCTCCTTGATTTCCCCTTCAAAGTCCTTGAATAGAAACCAGGCCATTTATCGCTCCATTTGTATCAACAGATATGCTTTTATTTCTTATCGGTCTGCCTATTCGTATCATGTGTACTCCACCATGTTATTGATTGAAAGAAGCTCAGGCAAGGTGGTGTCAGCTTCTATTCCTAAAGGGAGTCCCCTGAGCAGATTGGTGAAGCACTTAAGGTCAAGTCAGAATTGTCTGTTTCTATATTAAAACTGCAAGGGCACAAAGAAAAATGTAGAACTTCCAAGCATGCAAAACAAATACCAGCATTTAGCTGTTTTTGTTTTTATCTTCACCCACAGAGCGCAGAGGGCTCTTTGCCACTTTTCATGGTAAAAAAGTTAGCTTTGTAGAAAGAAAAATTATTTTAAACCATTCTTCTTACTCTCTGCACTTTCTTCTTACACTTTTCTTTTCTCTCACTTATTTATCTTTCCAAAAGGTTACTCCAAAATGAGAGAAATCATAATGCAAATAAAGTCACTAAGTCCCATCATTGCTAGGGAGAAATGATCTAGTAACTACCTTCAAAGGTTAATTTGGCATTTTCCTGATGACTTGTGAGGTAGTCTGTACACTTGACAAAGGAGAAAATAAAGTTGGTCACGTTTGCCTGCGATGTGCTTAACACCAAAAAATTCCTTAGATCTGGTTTATAGGAAGAACCTTAAAATTCACTCATCACACACCTTCCCAAGCATATTATATGTGCAGCGCTTTTTCTGGAACTAGGTTTCAAAGATGGATCCAATGTTTTTGCCCTCAGGGAATTCACAATTCACTATTTTACAGTATAATATGTGCTGTGATAGGACATGAATAACCTGTCAAAGGACAGAACAACATGTCATGGCATAAAGAGCTTACAAGTTAGACAGATTGGGGCTCAGACGCCTTTCACTGCATACTGGGGGACTCCTGGAAAAGGCACCCACTTTCTTGAGCTTCATTTCAGCTGCATAAAATATAGACATAGTATTATTTACCTTACAGGATGTCCTTGATAGATGGTTAAGAGTTTGTTTCCCTCCTTGCATACAAATTAAGAACAATTCTTTGGTCTAAGGGCAGTGAAGATAATGGGAGAAGGGGCCAAAGAAAGGCAGAGTTGAGGCTGGGCTTTGTAGAACAAGTTGGGTTTCAATAGAGAATAGGAAGTAAGAAATTCTTAGCAAAGGGATCATCGTGAGGAAAAAAATGAAGCTATAAAAAGCACATGGTTAAAAAAAAAATAAGCACATGGTGTACCCAGAGGAAGCAGACTGTCGTGGTTAACAGTTGGAATTATGAGGTCAGCCTGACCGAGCTAGGATCATGTTGCCTACTAAGGTCACAATAACTTGCTTATCCAGCAGGTCACTTTTCTTGTATTTTGCCCACATGACAGTACCCAAGTCATAGGGGGTACTGAGGATTGAATGGAGATGACATGTCTTTAAACAGGGACTCATATGTAATAAATGTTTTTGCTAGTCTAGATAGTTGAGGATGGCTCCAAAATAAGGAAAACGGAAGAGCTGTGGGTCAACAGAGTGGTATTTCTCATCTGCCTTTTGACTCAGTATCTAGTTAGTGAGTACTCTGGATGTAGTATTTTACCTCAAATGGGTGACTTGGTTACTTTGATCACACTACCCTATGTCTCTTCCCACTGCTAAATATATTCTGGTCCAGTGGTTCTTAAACCTGGGTGTGTTATCAGGACCCCCAGTCTGATAAGAAACAGCATCCCTTGGGTCTAAACCTAGAGATTCTTACTCAAGAATTCAGTTTTTACTCCTTAAAAAAATTTTTTTTTAAAGATTTTATTTATTTATTTGTCAGAGAGAGAGGGAGAGAGAATGAGCAATGAGCGAGCACAGGCAGACAGAGTGGCAGGCAGAGGCAGAGGGAGAAGCAGGCACCCTGCTGAGCAAGGAGCCTGATGTGGGACTCGATCCCAGGACGCTGGGATCATGACCTGAGCCGAAGGCAGCTGCTTAACCAACTGAGCCACCCAGGAGTCCCTACTCCTTAAATTTTTAAGGTGAAGCTGAGATACCTACATTTTTTTAAAAAAGATTTTATTTATTTACTTGACAGGGAGAGACACAGCGAAAGAGGAAGCAAGCAGGGGAGTGGGAGAGGGAGAAGAGGGCTTCCCGCAGAGCAGGAAGCCCGATGCAGGGCTCCATCCCAGGATCCCAAGATCATGACCTGAGCCAAAGGCAGACGCTTAATGACTAAGCCACCCAGGTGCCCCGAGAAACCCCCATTTTTAAAAAAGCTTCTCCAGTGGTTCTCACGAACAGCCAAATTTTAAAATCTCCATTGTATTCTACTCAGAAGCCAGGTCAATATGTTTTTCTTACTTACCCACTGAATAAAATACCATATAGCTTATCTAATAATAACAGATTCATAAAAGCACTAGCCTCCCTTTTATTTTTTTTTAGGTTTTTGTGTGTGTGTGTGTGTGTGTGTGTGATTCACATTTTTTAAATTTCTTTTCAGCGTAACAGAGTTCATAGTTTTACACCACACCCAGTGCTCCATGCAATACGTGCCCTCCATAATACCCACCACCTGGCTCCCCCAACCTCCCACCCCCCGCCCCTTCAAAACTCTCGATTGTTTTTCAGAGTCCATAGTCTCTCATGGTTCATCTCCCCCTCCAATTTCTCTCAACTCCCTTTTATTTTTAATTTAAAAAAACAACCCACTTCATTCAAAGAAGGCATTAGTAAGATTATAACTTTTTTCTTAATTAGTTACTAGAGCATTTTGCAAGGATGATGGCATAACAGAGCAAGAAAAGACAGAGAGGCAAGTTAACTTTTCATCAAACATTAAAAAAGGAATATTACTTTCTGGGATTAAACATTACAACACTGCCAAAAAAAAGTTGTTTTACAATTATTTACTCTATTCTCATTTAGCAGTTACATTTAGCAATGCAAATGATGAATGATAAATCCAAGTAATTCATCTCGGTTTCAGTATCATTATGAGGAAGATCTAAATTTTGATTTTGCCAGAGTCTGTTTGTTCGTTCAGAAGGTCTGTCTTAAAGACTATCAATCAGTCATCTCAGAAAATCCTGTTTGCTTCACAAAGTAATTGTTTATTTTATTAAAATCATTTACAGCTCTTAGTGTACCTAAGAGTTTGCTAATCACTATTTGACAGGAAGTCCAAGAGGAAGAACACTTTAAGCAAAAGGTTGATGAGAAATACAAATAAATATCCACAAGGTTATAATATAAAAATAATTTTACGTGATTTATAAATAAATTCAAGGGCAGGACAAAACATAAGAGCTGATAAGGTAAGACTAGGTCAAGAAGTGCCATATTAAAAATTTGGACTTTATCCTTAGAAGGGAGCTATTCAGGGATTTTAATGGTAAAATCTAAAATCTAAAAAATCTAGAATCTAAAAAATGAAACAAATGAAGAGACAAACAAACAGAAAGCAGAATCAGACCTACAAATACAGAGAACAAACTGACGTTTGCCAGAGAAGGGGGCAATTGGAGGATAAGCAAAATGGATAAGGGGAGAGGGAGATACATTCTTCCAGTTATGGAATGAGTGAGTCAGAGGAATAAAAGGCACAGCATAGGAAATAGAGTCAATAGTATTGTAACTGCCTTGTATGATAACAGATGGTAACTACACTTATGGTGACAGATACTCAGGTGATAAAATCAATAGGATGTATGGACTGGTTACCTGTGGGAGGTGAGGGCAATGGATGAAGCAAAAATTTCCACAAGGTTCTCCCCTAGAAAAATGGGTAAACTGTAATGTTATTCCTTGGCCTTGAATTCTAATGGACCTGGGTTTGGATGTGGCTTCTCCATTTTCTATTTTAAGGCTTTGGGCAAATTACTTGATCTCTCTGAAACTTACACAAAATGGAGACAATAGTACTTCACAGAATTAGTAAAGAGATTATATGAGATAACAGATTTAAAGGACATAGTACAGTGTCTATCATATCATATAATAGGTGTTCAATACATATTTTCCCCCTCTACCCCAGGGGAGCTATTATGAAAAGTAAGGTGTACTCACTTAAATTCCTAAAAGAACTAAATTTCTCTCAACACATGAAATTATTTTAACACAGTATTTAAACAAATACTACAATTTATACTTCTCAAGAGATGCAAGACATTTAAAAGGATGTCTTGGAGTTGAATATTACTGTTACTGTATCTAGAAACATACATAATTTGAGAGAAGCCATCTGCTTCTATATTGTTAAATTATTTCAAAAATAAACAATAAGAATAGATAGGATTTTTATAATGAAAGGTTGATCTTAGGAAAAGTATCCTAGTTTCAATTCATAAGAACAGGGTCTCTGAACCTGTTCTTACCTTACATTGGCTCTTCCCTTTGCCTCACATGTTGTCCAGAAATCTTCATGATTAACTTCCCCACGACCCTCAAGTTTCTGTTCCTCCTAAATGAGGCCAACTTGATCACCCTCCTTAGATTGCAACTTCCCCACTCCTGCCCAGCAATACCAGCCCCTTTAACCCATCTAACTCTTCTTCTGTTGGTTTTTTTTTCTTTGTTCCTTAGCACTCACCTCTTTTTAACTAACTGTACAATTCACTATTTTATTTTTTATCATCTGTCTCCTCCCAATAGGATATAAACCCTATCAGGTCAGCGATCTAAGGCTGTTTTATTTGTTATTTATTTGTTATTATTATGCCAAGTCCCTAGAATAGTGCCTAGCACAAAGTAGGTAGACTGGCTTTTGAAGTAGGTACTTGGTACCTACTTGGTACTTTGGTAGTGAGGCATGATTTGATGATGAGAACAAAGATCTTGATTTAAGAGTCTGCCGTTTTGCTTTGAAACATGTAGAGATGCCTTCTTATACCAAAGGGCATAAAAATGCACTTCCTTATCAACAATTTATCAGGATTACTATCTGCTTAGCCACAGAAAAGATTACAATAATTTATATCTGATCAAAATGTCATTAGTATTCTCTCTCTTTTTCCCTCCCTCCCTCCCCCCTTCCTCCTTTTGTTCTTTCTCTCTCTGTTTCAGAAAACATGGGGGAATGATGATAACATTCTGGTCTTTGATAAAAACAGAATTCACAATTTAGCCTGATTTCCTAATCCACAGAAACTGTCTCACAGAGATGACCAATCTTTCTTTTGAGTGAAAGCTGATGGCTTCAAGGGCACAATCAAGCAAGATTACTGGGGCACCAAGGACAGCCTAGGCTGGAACGACTTCCTGAATTTCCAGAAAAGAAATGCAATTACATTGTAACACTATATCTACACTACAGAGTACATGAAAAAAGGAAAGGTGTTTCAGTAATTCCATTTTGCATGGATTTCGTGATACCTTTGTTTTCTAGTCTGAAGATTTCTTGGAGATAAGAGTAAATAAATGGGGTTTAGACAACTCTAGAGAATACAGATTAAGATAGAAAAAAATGCCAAAGCAAACAAGCCTAAAGTCATTTAACAAAGCAATGCCTGTTGATTGATTTATATTTGGTTTTATAATAGGATTTCACACAGAGCCCACTGTGCCTAACTTCCTGCACTTCACATTTTAGCCCCATCCTTGGCAACTGAAAGCCCAATGGGAAGGTCGATGATAGAAGATCAGATAATCTGCAAAGCAGATAATCTGCTTCTCACAATTGAGTATTAGAACAGTCTAGTAGGCCACCTGAGCCCCCATAATATACCCTTTCCAGGCCCACAAACAGAGCCTTTCAGGTTATTGACGCGAGCCCAGAGGCATCGTGGAGGTTCACAATTAAAAGGCTTTGACCCAACTTCTGACCTCAGTGTCCGCTTCCTGTGGAGAGTGTCTGAACTGGTCTAACAGAATTGCAGATTTAGGAATGCTGCCCACATTACTTTCAATCTACCTTCTAGCTCACAAAACCATTAAGGTCCCATTTGTTCAGAAATATGTTGGTGCAACAGCTCAAAACAGTTTATATTAGTCTTTGTTACACAGATGGCTATGATGTTCTCAAAAATTACTTATCTCTTCTATCAAAAGTGACAATCTTTATTTTAAAACATGTAATACATGTGTTTGCAGCTTTAGCTCTGTGCCTAATTACTGAATACCACATCTTTATTGATGCAGACTTATCAGAAGCTTCAGCAAGACCAGAGTCATAGGGGCGCCTGGGTGGCTCAGTGGTTAAAGCCTCTGCCTTCGGCTCAGGTCATGATCCTAGGGTCCTGGGATCAAGCCCCATATCAGGCTCTCTGCTCAGCAGGGAGTCTGCTTCCCCCTCTCTCTCTCTGCCTGCCTCTCTGCCTGCCTGTGATCTCTGTCTGTCAAATAAATAAATAAAATATTTTTTAAAAAAAGATCAGAGTCATAAACAGGTCTTTGAGAAACCAGACCTCCAGTAACCTTAATATTGTAATTGCTGTTGCTTGCACAACAAATGTATATTCAAAACTAGGAGAGCTGGCCTAAAATGAAGCAAATATTTTATTTCATTCAATTGCCTATGAAACTGCCTGAATAGCTGGGAAGCTGAGAAAAATGAGAAACCTGCTTCTTCAGAGATGGAAACCCCAATCTTGACAATCCCTCAGTCAGAAGAAAAAACTTTAAATGGACAATGTTGATGGACAAAGCAATTGAGGACTTTGTTCTAATCCATTTATTTCTGTGCACATTTTTTATTCTCTCCAAAGACCACGGCCATAAGAGACTGTACGTTTTCACTGGCATCTCCAGACCATCCCTACCACTGAGCATTGACTCAGATATTACACCTAGGTGAGAGATGTAAAAATCCTGATAGCTTGAAGACTGGCCCCAGTTCTTGTCAAATTCCGCAGTTCAGAGTTCACTCAGTGATTCACACTACACAAATACTTATTTGCCAAATAACTGTCAATGTGTGTGTGTGTGGTGTGTGTACAAACCTATGAGTGAGCAAAGGAGAGCTAACCTCTTATGTCTCAGAAAGCAGCTGGAACAAACTTTGATATCCATGGGAAGAAAACCACCCAAAGGATGTAAGTTTCAGACACAAGTACATAATTGGCCAAATAAAACTATCAAACCATCAACTAACATTTCTCCAGGTCAATCTACAACCCTATCAAAAGCAGAAAAACAAAATCACCAGCAATAATAAAAAAATAAGAAAATAAGAACCTAGATCTTTCAGGCATATGTGAATTTTCAGACAAGGCACATAAGATGCGTAAGTTAACCATGTTCTCACAGATCTCACGGATAAGTAACAAAATGGTAGCAGGTTTGTGATGGCATGTTAATTATACTTGCCAAAGGGTGATTATGTAATTTCTGGGGAAGCAGAGAGTTTGTTCTACAAAAGTTACTTGACATTAATATGAAAATCACTACATTTACATTATGTGTTTTATTATTTTCAAACCAGACAGATTCTGCCAGCATTGCTTTTTAGTTTTAAAGCAATTCAATTTACAGCATATACTTAACTTCAATTCAACGAATACTTTTGAGTACCTACAATGTGCAGAGCGTTGTTAGTTACTGCTAAAGGGTACAGTGATGAATTGCATCACAATTCAAAATATAGAAAATCTGTCTTTTTAAAATCCATCTGATTCTTCTTTATAATTATTATAACAGTACACAGAAATATGTAAACAGCTAATTTTATTGTATGTTTGAGGTTTTTTCCTCCTTTCCCTTTTTTAGCAGTACTAACAACCACATTCAGGGAATAAAGTAATCAATATACTCACAAAACATGTAATTACCTAATATGTTGTTCATCTCAAGTCCCAGAATTTCAAAAACTGGATAATGTAAACAGATAAAGACTGAAACATTATTTAATTTAAACAGTTCCAGAATCCCTAAAAAGTGAAGAAATGTTGGCCTTCATTTTGGAGAACTTTTCAATTTATACTGGACTACTCTTTCATAACTGGAATTTTATCAGCAGATCCAGATTTTGTGGGGCCTGAAGGTTACACAATTTAGGGACTCTTCTGTAAGAAAGGAATGCAAAATTAATTCCAGGGCCTCTTCAAAGGGGGCCCATGCAATTATGGAGCCCTAAAGCTTCAGCTTCATTAGCTTCTGAACAAATCCATCTCTGGTTTGCAGCCATCAGTAACAAGCTTTCATTAACGACATGATGTAAAACAGAGCAACAAGTATCTGAAACTTAAGTTGGGGCGGAAATATATTTCTCTGAAACTTAATTATAGGAGCTATGTGGACTTTTGTGAAAATGAGTTCCTAAGGCACCTCCCAGAAATCTACTCTAACATTACCGTGCACAGCATCAGGAGGAGACTCAAGGTTAATCACTCATTTCCCTTTTCAATCTGTCTCAATTACTGTTATGGGAGGCCTCAATTAGTCATTCTCATTCTCTCCAGGGATAGGGAGAGATTGCGGATAACTCATCCCAAATAGACTTCGAAATCTGAATCCCTCCACCCTGCTAAAGAAAAATCTTCACCAGAGAAAAGGAAGATTTGCTGTCATCCTCTCTGTACTCCATCAATGCCACTCTTTCATCAGACAAAAAGAAGTCGTAAGTCTTCTGGGATGCAAGGCCTTCTTTTCCCTGGCCCCCAAGGAGCAAGTTCTGTTTCTACCACACATTCAGCCCAAGATGGCCCTAGGCAACTATTCTTAAAACTACCCTTGGAAGGCCCTTTCCAGAAGCTAGCCCCTGAGACAGACAACCATATTATCAATCACGGACACAGCGTTTATGCTTTTTTCTATTCCTGCTGTCTACTTGTCCCAAGACTGCTTAGCCCTAGAATCTAAAAATCTGCAAAAAGAGACATTCAATGACTTTTTAAGAAGCATGTGTGGTATCAATAGTTTATGGAAGACTACATAGAAAATAATGATTTCTAAACCTACAAAGAGTAATGCTTCTTAACATAGACAAAGCATCGATCTCTAAACTCATGAGATAAGAAAAAAAATTCTAATCCAACAAAAGGCTTTGTTACAAAGGTTGAGTTTTAATCTTTGCAAAAAAATCTAAGTCTAGGTACTGCTCTCATGATGTGGAGATTACGCATATGTGCTTCTATGGCCATAGTATAAAAAAACATCAATGAATTTATCAAGATTTCTAGTTACGTTGGCATTTCAGTAATTGTTTATTCTCCTGTGGAAGGACTAAATTTGCTCAAGGACTGTATGAAGTGGTTTATTTCCCACCAGTCATTTCTTCCTCTGTCCTAACTGCACTCTGTGCTCATTGTACTTAAACCACAGAGCAGTTACTAGTTCTCGGGACTATTTCACCCAAAAGACTATAAACTCCTGGGGGCTGGACGGGGGAGCACTGGGGCTGTTTTCATTTTTGTGTCCTTAGTGATGAGTAGAGCACTGATACATAGCAGGCACTCAGTGAGTGGACTTAGTAAGAGGCGTGAAACGGATAGTATTAAATGGTGAGATTTACACATTTTAAAAACTGACTTGGAATTGTGCTCTTCAAATAAGTGGGAAAGGCAGGGGGCCTTACAGTCTAAGAATTAACCTAGCATATTGAAAATTTTTGAAAGCTACTGTATAAAGAGCTGTATAAAAGATGCTCACATTGGAACCAAGCAGTGCTAAGAAAGAAGTGATTCTTAATACATAGTAATATCTCCTTCCAGAACAACATTCCAAACCCAGAGATTAAAAATATTCCAGATGTGTTTAAAATCACATCATTTATTTCAAATTTCTTATAAGATTAGCACCTTATTTCCTGGCTTTCCTGTTCATAGCATTTATATTTTTGTACATAAGAGAAATATAAAAGTCAGTCTTGACTTATGAAACTCTCCTTTATTATAAGTCCCAAGTATTTCAAGATATAATTACATATCAACATATAATTACAGGAACAACTCAGAGATATTGTGGGTTTGGTTACAGACCACTGGAATAGAGCAAAAATCACAATAAAGTGAGTCAAATGAATTTTTTTGATTTCCTAGTGCATATAAAAATCATGTTTACACTGTCTTATAGTCTATTAAGTGGGCAATAGCATTCTGTCTAAAAAAAAGGTACATGCTTTAGTTTAAAAATACTTTACTGTTACAGAATGGGAGAAGATATTTGCAAATGATGTGTCAGACACAAGGTTAGTATCCAGAATCTATAAAGAACTCATCAAAATCAACACTCCAAAAATAAATAATCCAGTTAAGAAATAGGTAGAAGACATGAACAGACATTCTCCAAAGAAGACATAAAAATGGCTAACAGACACATGACGAAATGCTCAACATCACTCAGTCATCAGGGAAATATAAATCAAAATCACATTGAGATACCACCTCACACCTGTCAGAATGGCTAAAATTAACAACTCAGGAAACAACAAATATTGGTGAGGATGCAGAGAAAACTTTGCACTGTGGGTTGGAATGCAAATTGGTGCAGCCACTTTGGAAAACAGTGTGGAGGTTCCTCAGAAAGTTAAAAATAGAGCTACTCTATGAGCCAGCAACTGCACTACTGGGTATTTACCCCAAAGATATAGATGTAGTGAAAAGAAGGGGCACATGTACCCCCAACGTTCATAGCAGCAATATCCACAATAGCCAAACTGCGGAAAGAGCCAAAATGCCCTTCAACAGATGAATGGATAAAGAAATGTGGCCCATATATACAATGGAATATTACTCAGTCATCAGAAAGGATGAATACCCAACTTTTGCATCAGCATGGATGGGACTTATGCTAAGTGAAATAAGTTAAGCAGAGAAAGTCAATTATCATATGGTTTCACTTATTTGTGGAAGATAAGGAATAGCATGGAGGACATTAGGCGAAGGAAGGGAAAAATGAAGGGGGGTGGGAATCAGAGGGGGAGAAGAAACATGAGAGACTATGGATTCCAAGAAACAAACTAAGGATTTTAGAGGGGAAGGAGTGGGAGGGTAGGATAGCCCAGTGATGGGTGTTAAGGAAGACACATATTGCATGGAGCACTGGGTGTTATATGCAAACAATGAATCTTGGAACACTATATCAAAAACTAATGATGTACTCTATGGTGACTAACGTAACATAATAAAATAAAATAAAAAGTTAAAAACAAAACTTTCCTACCACTCAGCAACTGTACAACTAGATTTTTATCCAAAGGATACAAAAACAGTGATTCAAAAAGGCACATGCACCCCAATGTTTACAGCAGCAACGTCCACAGTAACCAAATTGTGGAAAGAGCTCAGATGTCCATTGATTGATGAATGGATAAGGAAGATGTGGTATATATACACAATGGAATATTAGTCATTAAAAAGAAAGAAATCTTGCCTTTTGCAACAACGTGGATGGAACTAGAGTGTATCATGCTAAGTGAAATATGTCAGTTAGAGAAAGACACATATTCTACGATTTTACTCCTTTGTGGAACTCAGATGAAGACAGGGGAAGGGAAGGAAAAATAAAGTAAGATGAAAACAGAGAGGGAGGTAAACCATAAGAGACTTTTAAGTATAGAGAACAAACAGGGTTGCTGAGGGGAGGAGGGGGAGAGATGTGCTAAATGGGTGATGGGCATTAAGAAGGACACTTTTGGGGATGTAAGCGATGAGTCACTAAATTTTACTCCTGAAACATTATATGTTAACTAACTTGAATTTAAATTAAAAAATGCTTTACTACTAAAAAATGTTAATCATCATCTGCGCTTTCAGAGAGCCATAATCTTTCTTCTGCTGGAGGGTCTTGACTCAATGTTGATGGCTGCTGACTGATCAGGTGGCTGCTGAAGATCTAGGTGGCTGCAGCAATTTCTTAAAATAAGACAACAATGAAGTCTGCTGCATTGATTGGCTCGTCCTTTCATGAATGATTTCTGGGCAACACGAAATGCTGTTTGATAGCATATTACCCACAGGAGAACTTCTTCCAAAATTGGAGTCTGTCTTCTCAAACCCTATCGCTGCTTTCTTTATAAACCAACTCTATGTAATATTCTCAATCCTTGGTTGTCATTTCAACAATCTTCACAGCATCTTCACAGAATAAATACCATTCAAGAAACCACTTTCTTTGTTCATTCATAAGAAGCAATTCTATATCCATTCCAGTTCCATTATAAGATTATAGCAATTTAGTCCTACCTTCAGGTTCTACTTCTAATTCTAGTTCTCCTGCCATTTCTACCATATCATCAGGTACTTCCCTCCACTGAAGTCTTGAACTCCTCATGAGGGTTGGCCTCAACATTTTCCCAGCTCCTGTTTATGTTATTTTGAACTCTTCTCATGAATCACAAATGTTTTTCATGGAAACTAGAATGGTGAATCCTTTCCAGAAAGTTTTAAACTTACTTTCCCAAATCCATGAGAGGAATCACCACCTAGAACAGCTATAGACTTATGAAATGTATTTCCTAAATAATAAGACTTGAGAGTCAAAATTGGTCCTGATCCATAGACTACAGAACTGATGCTGTGTTAACAGACATGAAAACAACATTCATTTCTTTGTCCCTCTCCATCAGAGTTCTTGGGTGAGTAGGTGTATTGTCAATGAGAAGTCATATTTTGAAAGGAATCCTTTTTTTTTTTTTTTTTTTGAGCAGTAGGTCTCAATAGTGGGCTTAAAATATTTAGTAAACCATGTCAATAAAGAGATATGCTGTCATCCAGGCTTTGTTGTTTTATAAAGCAGCTTTAGCATAAATCTTAAGGGCGTGAGGACTCAGAATGATAAATAAGTATTGGTTTCAACTTAAAGTTATCGTGTGCCATTAGCCTCTAATGAAAGAGTCAGCCTGTCCTTTGAAGCTTTGAAGCCAGGCACTGATTTCTCTTCTCTAGCTATAAAAGTCCTAGATGGCATCTGCTTCCAGTATAAGGCTATTTTGTCTACATTGAAAATCTGTTGTTTAGTGTTGCCACCTTCATGAATTACCTTAGCTGGATCTTCAGGAGAACTTGCTGGAATTTCTCCATCTGCACCTGCTGCTTCACCTTGCACTTTGATGTCACAGAGACGGTGCCTTTCCTCAAATTTCATGAACCCACCTCTGCTAGCTTCAGACTTTTCCTCCTCAGCTTCCTCACCTCTCCCAGCCTTCACAGAACTGAAGAGAGTTAGGGCCTTGCTCTAGATTAGGCTTTGGCTTAAGGGAATGTTGTGGCTGATTAGATTTTCTATCTAGACCACTCAGACTTTCTCCATATCAGCAATAAGACTGTTTTTTTGCTTTCTTAGTACTTGTGTGTTCACTGGAGAAGCATTTTTTATCTCCTTCAAGAACTTTTCCTTTGCACGCAGAAGTTGGCTGTTTGCACAAGACATCTAGCCTAATGGCCTATCTTGGCTTTTGACATGTCTTTCTTGCTAAGCTTAATCATTTCTTGCTTTTGATTTAGAGAGACATGTGTCTCTTTCTCTCACCTGAACATGTCGAGGCACTATAGGGTTATTAATTGGTCTAATTTCATATTGCTGTGTCTCAGGGAGTGACAAGGCCCAAGAAGAGGAGAGAGATGGGGGAACGGCCAGTCAGTGGAGCACACACACAACATTTGTCAGTTCAGTTCACCATCTTACATGACATGGGGACACGAAGTAAACAAATGCTCTTGGAAAAATGGCACCAATAGACTTGCTTAGTACAGGGTTGTCACAAACCTTCAGTTTGTGAAAAAACACAGTTTCTCCGAAGTACAATAGGTAAAACACAATCAAATGAGTTATGCCTTTATATCAGTATTGGGAGGAGGGAAAGGGGAGGATTAAATCTCATAAATATTGGTGAAAGCTTCCTTGGTATCTTCTAAACTCCTCTTCTAATCCCCTCACCTCCTTCTTGCACAGCTCCCACATGTTCTTTTTGCACATAGGCCTCTGAAATAATTGAACATTCAATCTGTCTCTTTCTCGGTTGTGCTCTGCTTCTTCATCACATATCATAAGTGAGCATTTCTTATTGTTCCAGTGACCACTTTAGATTGTGCTTACAGTCATGAATTCAGAAGATAAAGGGAAGCAACTAGACAAGATTAATTGGTTCAAGTTGATTCTAGGAGACTGGATATTTCTTTCTTTCTTTCTTATTTAAAGATTTTATTTATTTATTTATTTGACAGAGAGAGAGAGAGAGGGAGACCACAAGTAGGCAGAGAGGGAGGGGAAACAGGCTCCCCGCTGAGCAGAAAGCCCAACGCAGACCGATCCCAGGACTCTGGAGACCACGACCTGAACCAAATGCAGAGGCCCAACCCACTGAGCCACCCAGGCACCTTGAGACTGGGTATTTCTACAATAATCATAGTGAATATTTTACATAATGATTATTTTCATCCAAGTACTGCTCCAAGCACTTTGTATATATTAAATAAACAAACAATCAAACAACTATTTCTCCGAACTCCCTATAACACGGGTTCTAATACCAACCGCTTTTATGGTCAAGAAAGCCGAGGCTCAGAAAGACTAACAAGTAACTGCTGCTGTCACTGAAATTCAGTCTCGGTTTAGCTTGAGAACCTGGGCTCTTTATGAATAATGATGATGATACTGATGACATCAGCAAAGTAATAATACTAAAAGTTAGGAGCACTATTAGGTGCCAAGCATGTCCTAAGTATTTGATAGATATCCATTCACTTATTGAAGAAACAACATTAGACAGAAGTCAAAAAGACCAGGTTTCCACTTCAAATCCTGGTACTGATTAACCATAAAAATTTGAGGAAGTCACTTCAACCACTTTGGGTCTCAGTTTTCACATACACATTGAAGTTACTGTATTAGCTGTTCTCTCGAGTCTAATATTGTATTTATAGTCTGCCCACTCAGAATAAACCAATGGGAGGGGCCCTTGAGATGAGTGCGGGGGTACTAGAATAAAATTATATTCTTGCTCTGAAGAAATGTGTACAGTAAGTCAAGCAATATCAATGACTAAGGACCAACAAAGACTTCACATGATACTCAAAACTGCTATTTGGTGGATTAGTACAGAATATAAAATAAAACTTGGTAATTGCTCTGGACTGAATTTTGCCCCTTCACCCCAAATTCATTTGTTGAAGTGCTAACCCATACTGTGACTACATGTGGTGATAAGGCCTTTTGGAGGTAAGGTTCAATGAGGTCATAAGAGTAGGGCTCTAAATTATAGGGCTAGTGTCTTTAAGAAGAGGAGGAGACACCAGAGATTTCAATCTCTCTCTCTCTACCATGTGAGAACACAGCTAGAAGGAAGCCATACACAAACCAAAAAAAGATCCTTTGCCAAGAACTGAATCTCTCTGCACCTTGATTTTGGAGTTCTTAGCCACTGGGAGAAATAAATTTCTATTGTTTAAGCCACCCAGTCTATGATATTTTGTTAATGGCAGCCCAAACAAACTAAGAGTAATTAAAGAAAAAAAAAAAATCCTTGCCACTATAAAGGAAAAGACTGCTGAATTTAATTGTCTATTTAAAAAATTATAAGATAAAAACAATTATACAGTCAAAAGATACCTGAGAAAATATCTGCAGCACATGTTATGGAAATAGATTATTAGTCTATGAAAAACTTATAAAATCAATGTAAAAGATTAACAGAAAAACTGGAAAAAGATATGAACATGTTTGTATCCATGATGCCTAGTCCAGTTCCTTGAGAGAGATTATAGCTAATGATTAATTGAACTAAATATATAAATTAAATAATTTTGTGTTTTTTAGTTTTTTAAAGCACACAGCCTATAAAAATATAGAGATTTAGAGAATGGTACATTAATTTTATAGGATTATTGTAGAAAATTTTATAGAAATATAAAATTAGAATATTATATTAAAAACAAAAAAGGTATGTAAAAGCCAGTGAACATTTTGAAAACTACTCAACCTCACTTGTAATTGACAATAAGTAATATAAGTAATACTATAATAAATTAGATATATACATATCTAAATAAGATTGTATTTCTCTTAATAAATTTACAAGTTGGTAATACCTACTGTTGGTGAGGAGAGAAAACTGGTAGAGCCTTTTAAGAGGGAAGTTACTGATCAAAACTAAAAATATAAATACTTACGGCCCAGCAGTTCTATTTCTAGGAACTGATGCTACCAATATACTCCAAAACCAAACATCAAGATAAATGAACATTTATATTCATGACCAGTTGTTTATAATAGTAAAAAAACTCAAAACAACTTTATAGGTTCATTCATGGAGGATTAGTTCAATCCATTATGATATACCTTGTCAACAGACTCTTTTTTTTTAATATTTATTTTTTTTTTTAAAGATCTTATTTATTTATTTGTCAGAGAGAGAGCGAGCACAGGCAGACAGAGTGGCAGGCAGAGGCAGAGGGAGAAGCAGGCTCCCTGCCGAGCAAGGAGCCTGATGTGGGACTCGATCCCAGGACGCTGGGATCATGACCTGAGCCAAAGGCAGCTGCTTAACCAACTGAGCCACCCAGGCGTCCCTGTCAACAGATTCTTATGCAGATGTTAAAACAGCATGAAGGAAGACTGCATTGAGTTAAGGGAGGGAACAAAAGTAAGGCCCAGACTTTCATATATTACCATTGCTGTGAATTATTAAAAGCATACACACACGCGTGGGCATACAGACACACACAGACACAGGCATACATACACACTATACTGGTACTGTCATAAATATTTTTCTGGTAGAAAACATGAGAAATTTAACAATGGTTTTCTGAAAGAAGATGTTGGAGAGGGATACTTTCATTTACTGTTCTATTTTGGTCTGTGTACCGATAATATATATTTAAGACTTTGAGACTATAATTCTTAAAAACAGAGCATTTATATAAAAAGTCTTCAAATTGTGGGTCTATCTTTAATTTCTAAGAATCAACTATCCTTCCTGAAAAGACTGAATATTCAATCATGAGTACGGCGGACAACCAATGAAGCTAACATTTCTTCCTTTCCATAGCAGTATCTTTATCTTCAGCAATTTCTCTTTTACAAACAAAAAACACTGAGTATGTCCTGAGCACTCCTCCCTCCTTGATCCCTTACAGGCACTCAGCTGCCACATCCAGCTGATGCTCCTGCATTCGCACTGTCGGGACCCTGGCTCAGGTATTCATTATCATTTACTAGACAACAGTAATGGTACAAGGAGGTGTTGTTACTGAGTTCTATGTGGCAGGCACTTCACAGATTCTGCTTTCTAATTCCTACAGCAATCACAGAAGGTTGGTATTAACATCTCATTTTTCGGGATACCCACAATATGATTACACTTAAAAAATGGTGTAATTCGGTAGATGAAAAGCAGTGTCTCTTTGCTTGAAGTCAAATTTCTCTAACTCCTAAAAGAGTGAACATATTTTTATTCATTTATTGACCATTATATTGTCCTGCAGGATCCCCTGTCCTGTGTTTTGCCCATTTTTTGGTTGGGTGGTTTGTTCTTTGCTTATTGATTATAGTAGTTTCTCATATATTTTGGATCTTTTTCCCTCAACTTTTTTTTTTAAATTTCAAACCTATGTTAAGATTACCAAGAATGGTATAACGAACATCTATGTACTCCTCACCTATATTCACCAATTACCAATTGTTAACATTTTGCACCTCTCTTTCAATCCTCTACTCCCAACTCTCCCTCCCACTGGTAGACGTCCCAACATTGTGACACTTCTCATCCAAATACTTTAGCATGTAATCTGTGCCTCATCATACTTTCTGTTCTCCTAGCACCTCACTGATCCTTTCTCCAGCCTAACAAACCCCCACAACTTCTTATATCATACATTTACTGTCTCCTTTCCTTGGAATGTATTTTTGCCATTTTCCATATATCCAAATCTTATCCACCCTTCAAGGTCCAACTCAGATGTCCCTTGATCCATGAAGCCTCCCTTCTCAATTTTCCTTCTGTTGTCTATGCAATTGCATACCACTTATTGCTTTCTTCTTGGCACCACCATTATTTATGTATATGTCTCACATTCCTAACAGTCACAAGCACTTAAGGACAGGAAGTGTGTCCAACAGTAACTTGTATTTTCCATAGATCTTAGCACAGCAACTTGCAAATAGGAAACAATAAGTATCTGCAAAATCAACCAGCAAAATCACTGAATAAATGTACGTTTGTGAGAAAACGAGGGAAATAAGATTCTGTTTCCAGGGCACCTGGGTAGCTCAATCAGTTAAGCGTCTGCCTTCAGCTCAGGTCATGATCCCAGAGTCCTAGGATCTAATCCCACATCAGGCTCCCTGCTCAGCAGGGAGTTGGCTTCTCTGTCCCTTGCATGGCTCCTGTGCATTCTCTCTCTCTCTCTCTCTCTAGCTCTCTCTCTCTTGTTCACTCTTTTTCTCTCTTAGATAAATAAATAAATAATCTTTTAAAAATTCTATTTCCAAGACCTTCAAAGATTGTTCGTGATTTCCTACAAATCATTTAACTTTAGCAGTGATAATATCAATTATAAAATAATAGCTCTTTTATTTTTGTCAAGACCATGCCCTTTATATATGCCATTCACTGTGTCACTTAATCTCCACAACAGCCTTATGAAGTAGACATTATTACCATATTACAAGTAAACAGAAGTGTAAGGAGATCGAATAACATGTCTATGCAGGTAGGGTATTGGTCTAGGATTTCTGTCACATTTATCTTGTTATTGTTAATTTGCTCATTTCACCTGTAGCTGTAAAATGACTTGTTTAAAGTTGGATGTTTGTGCCTACTTAGAGATAGATGAGTTCAATGACTAATGTTATTTAGCCAAAAAACCCAACCAAACAACAACAACAACAAAAAACCCAAACCAAAACAGAAAAATAACTCACACTTAATAACAGAATATTAAAGAAAAGTTGATATTTTCTGTTATATGCAAAGAGTGACATAATAATCTCTGGAACTCTATAATAGCTTGATTCAGCTTTTAACTTTTTGATTTATCATGAACAGCCTAATACTTAGAGAGGCACACACTTCAAGCACATAAAAAATTAAGGTATTTTTCTTTGGGAGGGTCCTGGTGATGAGTGTGGTGATTTTAGCTGCTTTTCTACCAAAATCCTGCTGATGGGAATCTGGGACTTCTCTATTAAATATTTTCTATTACCTTGGAAAAAGCTCAGGCCAAGAGTCTAATGCCAGGGTCCCTCTGTTATCAAACAAGGGATCTGGTTCCCTTCTCACAGTTCTGAGGCTTACCAGGCCAAATACAACTTTTCTGGCTAAACAGGGCTGAGGGACTTGAAATAACTTGGCTATCATTTCAGTTGTCTTAAAGCTATAATTTCAGTTGTCTTAAAGTCTGACACCAAAGTAATTGATAGGCTTTGATCTTGAGACAAAAAAAGAAAAAAAGTTAGTGCATAACCAACTTTTATCAAATTCTGTTTCCCTGAATTATATAGACAGTCTCTCAAACCACCACTGTGTTTAGTTTTAAATACACACTCTTTTTTTTTTTAATTTTATTTTTTTAAGTAATTTCTAGACCCAACATGGGGCTCAAGCTCACAACTCCAAGTTCAGGAGTTGCACGCTCCATCTACTGAGCCAGCCATGTACCCCTTAAAGACATACTCTTAATGAAATCTATTAGCTCATTTAAAAAGAGTAAGCAGTGCCAAGACAAGTAGTAGATCAACACTCCCAGAGAGAACTTCAGCCTCACTGGTCTAGTCTCAGTCTCTGTGGTCAAGTCAAAGAATCAGCTTCTAATACAACAGTGGGAGAAAGGAGCTGACTGTTTTATACACACGAACTCCAGATTTGAAGTTAGGGAGCCTGGAATTAGGAGCCTAGTCTCCAGGCTATGAGAATCTCAGCAAATCACTTGCCCAGCCCCTATGAGCCTCAGAGTCCTCAGCTATAAAATGTAGATGACCATTTCTCCACTGGGCAGGATTTGTGATATAATGGATGTAAAAGCACTCAGCAGTTACCTAGCTTTAAAAATGCTCAATAAATGTTAATAAATGCAACCTATGAGGTCTCAAATCATATTTTTTAGAGATTATGATAATGTAAAGTGTAAAATATATGACACCATTAAAGTTTGAGTGTTTGAGTTTTAATCATTTAATGGTAAGATTTGTTAAAGACATCCTAGATTCTGATATTTGAAGGACTAAATTTTACTCAATTTTATACCTTATCCAGAAAAATCAATCAACAAATGTGTGTTACTTATCCATTGAATAAGTAAATGAATACAGGAAATAGGTTTTGGGGTTATAATCAACTATATAGTTACTTAAATCAGAATCCTAGATCTGGGAAGGTTATGAGCAGGAGAAGCCAAGAAAACTTGAGCCTTTCCCCTTCTACTTTATCAGTTAGATTACTTGAAGTTATTTAAATGTACTGAGTTTAAATGCACCTGCATGGCATGTACTTTTTGCTTTTAATTGTAACTTCAGATTTAGCATACTTAATATGACAGAAAATTCAAATTGTGAAAAATGAAAATAAATGGTTGTAAATATAGAGACGATAAAAAAGCAAGAGGGACTTTGGGACAAACTAAGACTCCAAGCAATTTGGAAGGCAAAAACAGACTAACAAATATTGATCCATTTTCTTCAAGGAGAGAGATGTTGAAGCTCAAAAGGGGTGCTATCATCCTGCTAGTTTAATGCTGATGTGCTGTGTGATTGAAATTTCTAGTTGTTTACAAAGATGTAACATAATATGTCATCTTCACTTATAAAGAAAATTTCTGCTTCACTCAAAAAAGGACATATAGGCCATATAAACCCATGCCCTGAGTACAGTAAGTAGCAATTAACTCTATTTTTTAATATGTCCCACAGCAACTTTTTAAATCTTTATGACAATTCTCATATACATATTAATACAAAATATACCAGAGTTTTTAGATATTGGCCCCTGAAACATGAACACTGAAAAATGTGTGAAGAGGAAAACAATGTCAAGTACCCATTTGTTATTGTGCAAATCAATGTCTCCAAGAAGAGCAGGCTGGACTACGGGTTATTCTTGTTACCAAAAAAGAAAAAAAAAATCTGTGTCTGTGTGGCCAAGGGGGTGGGGGGAAGCATTAAAAACACTGCTAAAAGCAAAGAGAATTATTGGAACTATTTGACCTATTTTGAGTTGAAAAATAAAGTATACCTTAGCCCCTCAGTTCCTGGTCCACTTAAATATTTGGGACTGTGGAGCTGTATTTCATTAAGTTGCTGGTCAGCTGTCAGGGACTGAGCCACACAAAAGGCACATGAAGTCCTCTTCTAAGAGTCAGTATATCTTCTGTAAGGTCCCCAAACATCCTTAACTCTAATCAGTAATTGTCATTAAAAGCTCTCATTATGTGAAGGAAGTGTCATTAGAGCATCTTGCCCTCACAGGGTGTACAGTACCAAGAAGGCTGGAAGGGTTCATTAATTAGTGCCAATTTACTCACTCTATCTACCACGCAATCTTCGGCAGGAAAGAAAATCATATTTATACACATTAAGGCAAAAGCCCACTGGCCTCGACAAAATTAACCTAAACACGAACTGTGGTTATTTGAGGAACTCCCCATTTCATTATGTGTCTCAGAAATAAAAGATAAAGTTTGCCACCATCAATAACACTGAACATATCTGCTGAATCCCGCAGATTCCAAGACATTAATAATTCAAAATCTTGTGGGAATTTTGTCATGGTGGAGATACGACTTGTCTGCAAACAGAGCTCAGGGGATGCTCAGTATGATCTATTCTTCTATATATGCACAACTGATGCATTCATCACGACACAGAGAAGAACACAGGATTCTCCAGCATCTCTACAATTGAAATTTTGGAATATATATTATAAAGTTTGTTATGTATAACATAATAATTCCCAATCTCATATGAAGAGTAATAATCATGATAGGTCATTATACCTTATAGATTAAAAGGATTGGTAAATACACTTTCTCTCCCTCATCTCTTAAACATATAGGCCATTATTCAAAAACAATTGAGATGAGTGGTCAGATGGAAAAAATAAGAGAGAAAAACATGTTGGGCTCTCTGCCTATTGGGAGACAGAATGTGCGTGTGTGTGTGTACACAGAAATACATGTGTGCATATTTATATGTGTATACATATTTGTATACAAACATATACATAGTATGTTTATATATACTTGTGTAAATATGTACACACATATATATATATATACACACTCACATAACCATGATCCCCAGATTTCCTTAAAAACTAGAAATTGACAACATCATTTACATCGCTGACTATTGTTCTGGGGCCAACACCTGAGAAGATGACACTAACAAAGATATCCACCAATATTAGTCCCCAAAAGGTCCCTTTAGAGACTACCCAGACCCTTAATTCTTGGTAAAAGATTTCAAACCATTCTCAATATTAAGGCCAGAACAATCTTTCTAAAACTCAAATCTAATCATGTCATTTCCCTGTGGACATTCTTCCTATTGCCCTTAGAATAAAGCCCTAAATCCTCTTTAACAAGGCCCAGGAGACCCTGTGGGATCTAGCTACCCCAGCCTACCTCAGCTTCATTTCAAGCCATTTTCTACTTCATTTTCTGAGCTCCATGCACAATGGCCTTCTTTCAGTTCTTTGGAAACATCATGGGCAATCCTGCCTCAGGGCCTTTGAACACAGTGTTTTCTCTTAGTAATGTTCTCCATTTAGCAAATTACTACCATTGTTCATATCTCAGCTTAAAAGTCAATTGCTCAGAGAAGGTTTCCCCTACCCTTTTCCTTTAAAGCTTAATAGGAAATAATTACTAAATAGACAATGGAACAGGCAATGTACTCAACTTTTCACATGCATTTTTTTCATTTAGTCTCACAACAACCCCATGATGTTAGCATTATTATCTCTTTTTACACATGTGAGAATGGATCCCAGTAAGATTAAGAAATATATGGAAGATCACACAGCTTATAAATGGGGGAAGAGGAATTCACTGAGATGGTCTCTGTGATACATTCTCTCTTCACCTGTGTACTCTTTGGTAACATCTAAGTAGTTGCTTAATGTTTGCTTTCCACATTAGAATGTAACCTCTATAAATGCAGAAAGAGCATCTATCTTATTCACTAAGATGTTGTAATGAGGCTGGGAACATAGGGATCAACAAAAATCTCTTGTTGAACAAATGAGTATATGATACACTGAGTCTTTCTAGCACAAAGTAAAGAAAGGCTAATTAAAAATGCTCATAAGTCATTAACTATCCAATTCAGATTTGGAAAGCTGAAATGGGCATGAGTTTTTAAATACTATATGCAGTGCAGTGAATTCCATAGTAAATATAATCTGAATAGAAAATATATGCAGTGTGTCTTTAGGGAAAGGCAATTCTTTGTGCACATCTGACTCTATACTGGAACCTACCTGAGAAAGCAATTTACTCAGAGCACTTTCTGAAAATTCAGTTCTCTATAGATTTCAGAGTAGGCTACATAGCTCTCAAGTCCAATTTCAAAGTATAAACACATTTAAAATCACAAAGAAATATTACAGATAATTACAGTAAAATTGTTTCAAATACCCACAGAAGATCTATCTCAATTAATACAGCTAATCCTGAGCCACCCAGGCGCCCCATACTCTTCTTTTCTACCTTTCTGTAACAGAGTAGTTAATGAACACTGACATGGCCAAAGATGTAAGGCAGCGTGCCATTTAAAAAAAAATTTTTTTTCAAGAAGTGCAAATATTATACTTTAAATCATAAATTATAAAGGCCTATTAAACTAGATGAGCATTTATAAGTACAGCAAGACAAAAGTCTGTAACTTTATTTTTAACAATGCCTATTTAGAGGGCTTACAGAACCCACCATGTACAAATACAATAAATATGAACAAATGAAAATATGGAGGACCTGCAGAAGATTCAAAGACATCATCCTTCCAAGTCCCTTTTCTTATCCACAGAATCACATTCCTCCATATTCTTATTCATAAGAATAAAATGAATAATCTCTATTTTTCAAAAGCCATGCCTTATTAGATATACATGAACTTTGTTCAGCTATCAGAAATGTTTAAAGAAATCATGTTCTTTGATCAACAGTTCTACTTCTTCCATGAAGCCCTACCTGACCATTTCTATCTTCCCCCCAAATCTGAGTTCTCACTCCTTGTTACCATGTCACCTGTCCCTCATGTACATACTTCCCTATTAAAGCGCACAGTTTCTACTTCCTTAAATTTCATATATGTATGTATATATATATATATATATATATATATATATATATATGCACACATATCTCTTTTTAAAGTAGAAGCTCAGGGCGCCTGGATGGCTCAGTGGGTTAAGCCTCTGCCTCTGGGTCAGGTCATGATCCCAGCGTCCTGGGAGAGAGCTCCACATTGGGCTCTCTGCTCGGCGGAGAGCCTGCTTTCCCCTCTCTCTCTGCTTGCCTGACTGCCTGCTTGTGATCTCTCTCTCTGTGTCAAATAAATAAATAAAGTCTTTTAAAAAAATACATAAAATAAAGTAGAAGCTCAATCAGGGTAGGTTTTTCATCTGATTAAATTTCGCACCTCCTTTCCCACAATAGCACTTGTCATAATGGATGCACATAAGAGACAGAACAATTCACTCCACAAATAAATAAACATGGCTGTCTGTGAGTGATGTGGAGTCAGGTGCTAATATAGCTTTGCCCCCAACAATACTAATGGCAGACATGCCCTCTGGTACTAACATGTAATAACAAGTGAAAAACCAAAAATAACTTAAGAGTATGTAAAGTGCACAGCACAAATATCTTATTACAAGAGGGTTTCTACTTTGGTTATTCAATATTTCAATGTATTTTCTAACTGCTGAGCCCCCCCTGCCATTTGTAAATAATTACATATGTTATTCTTTTTTTTTTTGCTCAATTTGGGCTTTACAGAACTTAACATCATAAAAATCAGTAAGATATCCAACGTAAGCCACGTTGGCCCTTGAATTCAAGCCACTAGTCATTCTTCTCTTTGCTATGCATCATGGATTGTTCTCATTATAGGTCAACCTACAACGTTTTTTCTCTCCACATACTTCCAATATTATTCCTTCTTCTCTCTAGCCCAGATCTACTATCCCACATGCTACATAATCATGTCTATCTGAAGAGAATCAATGAGGTAACTAGCTGTGATATCATTGGATATCTTCTTCCCCACCCTACACACCCTGATTAGTTCAATTCTTTGGTCACAAAGAGGGATCATTATGTTAACTTTTAAGTGAGGAGATAACTAATTAGGCCAAAGTAACTCAAAGGGCTTAGAATATTGAAAGAAACAAAGATATTGGTAGAAAAGCCCATTTCAATGGAAGGAAGATATTTAAATAAAAATTTTCCCTCCAGTGATGGACATTTTACCAAAACTTTAAATATAATGCATTATTTCATGCATTATGGTATGAAAGTCAAAGCTCATGAAAGTAGAAAAGGTTGATAGTTTCAGATTACATTACTCTAAATAAAGAAGGAATTGTTGCTGACATCACCTTAAATATATTGCATATTGACATGTTTTTGACAGAATTATAGTTGTGTGGCACAAGTCAAAATCAAATTTAGTTCAATCAGCTGCAGCATATTTTTAAAAAATAAAAACATATTAGGGATACAAATATATGAAAAGGCCTTTATCAACCTTGCTCTTTATGTGCCTATTTTTAAATCCCTACTTATTTGCAAGCAAAAAAATATGTACATTGGTGAAATTGTGAGATTATATATTCATAAAAAGAGTAATTTCAAACACATACACATAAATTCCTGACCACTGCTTCCTCAAACGTTCACTGAAAAAAGGCAGGGAGGGGCCTGCTCCTTTAGAATTCAGTACTACAAGTTTAAACCCATACAAGGAAAAGTCACCAAGATTTAAACATAAATAACAAAGGGAAAATGAGAAAAAGAAATATGAGAATTAAGTCAAACACTCTATAAACTGAATTCAGACTCTAGGATTTTACAGGGCATTAATCTAATATATGCCAAATTAGATTTTCAAATTCCATAATATTTGATTTCTTTTCTAAAACTGGTTTACTCTTAATCCCTGAAGTTTTTCTTTCAAAGATAAAGTACAATTCTAAGTGAGATTTCTATTCAACTAGGAGCTCTATTGTTGATTTTTTAAGTATTTATGAATCATATTTATGATTTTACCCTCCCTAAACATTACTTTTGACTTTAATAAAGTTTAGACTCATGTAAGAACTCAAAGATGGTTTAATGTGGATTAAATAATACTCATTTAAAAACAGGACCACTGGTACACTATTTGTCAACTAAAATAATGTCAGAAAAGTTTTTAGACATCTGAGAATTTCTTCCAAGTTCAACTACAAAGCAACACAGAAGTCATCCAGGAAGTTCAGCATAAGATAGATCTGCTTTCGAAACACAGTCCCCAAAAACATATACAAGTGACCACAGGTAACTCTTCTGTCTTTGCCATGGGACTATAAGCTTTAGTTGGAAAACACCATGACTATGCTCCAGTCTTCAGTGCTAAAGAATCTGCAAAGCACAACAGTCCGGTATTTTTAGCAATTGGACAGCTTGACCATTCCTTTACACCCAGCTTAATAGAGCTTCTCAGTAATACCACTCATGAACTTCAAGTCAGAAAAGGACATCATTCAACAGGAGTCCTTCAGGATGGCCAGTCCACTCATCCTAAGTGGTACTGAAACCACTGAAATCTGTAGGTTGGCTCAAAAGCAAATAAAAGACTGCAGCAGGGCATGGATGTTTGTAGTCCTTGTATAGAGAGTAGATCTAGGGTAACATCAAAACAGGGCAGTGGAAGAAACACCTTTAAGAATTCTCTGGAGTATAATTTAACAATACAAAATAAAAGTAGAAACTAAAGATGAAAAAAAAAATTGGATAAAGCAATAACAAAAGAAGTTGTTCATTTTGGCCAGAGACTCTGGGGACCAGAGCTTAAGCAGAGTTAGCTCTTCGGGCAGTGCAGATGCATAAATGTCACAAGTGTTCAAAGTGTTATTGACAGAGCATTGTTATTGTCTGCAACATCATATTGCAGAACACAGGAGCTGTTCTCCTAGGAGCACCTGGAAATTTCTGGAAGCATGTGAATATGTGTGTACATGAGCAAATACCTGGGAATGAGTACCTCTTCTTCTACACCCTCAATTAAAAAAAAAATGACTCTATTCTGTGCTGGAAAAAAGATAGATATATCTCTTTACATAATATGATATTTATTTTGGCAATGAAATAGCAATTAGGATATAAGGAAGAGCCATAAAAAGGTTGTGTGAACCAGACTAATGTCATTTTAGACAAATCTGCCATGATGACTATTCTGTGACCTGAAACCTTCTTGGCACAGCCCCTCTCCCTGCTCACCCCCTGACTACTTCTTTCCTTTTGTTTACCACATCCTTAAGCACACCCTTGGGGCATAATGTCCTTAATCTTCCCCGGAGATATAACTATGACACGTACCTACTCTTAAAGACTGTCCTCTTGAATGGTCCCTCAGTATTCCCAGTCTCTAGAGCTATAAAAATAGGTCCTAAGGGAGGTGGGATTATGGAGGTCTACTCATCTTGTAACCACCCAATACAGGCTTCTGTCCATAAATCCCCTTAATAAACCATTTCTCATCAAGCTAGACTTGCTGGCCTTTCTCTTTGGTCTTATGGCTCCTTCAGCCTTTGGAGGTCATTTGGCATATACCTTCCTTTCATGGAACAAAAGTAACAGTTAGATATACTTATACACACACACACACACACATGCACATACATACACACACACACAATGAATGTGTGGCATCCATTAAAACTTAAATATTTTATTTCTTTCTGTTTAAAGTACAGTAAGATAAGTATCAAAAAGATTCTTTATCACAAAAGAAGTCGAAGAAGACAAATTAAGATCAAACCACAATGAGATACCACCTCACACCAGTCAGGATGGCTAAAATTAACAAGTCAGGAAATGACAGGTGCTGGCGAGGGTGCGGAGAAAGGGGAACCCTCCTACACTGCTGGTGGGAATGCAAGCTGGTGCAACCCCTCTGGAAAACAGCATGGAGGTTCCTCAAAAAGTTGAAAATAGAGCTACCCTATCACTCAGCAATTGCACTACTGGGTATTTACCCTAAAGATACAAATGTAGTGATCCAAAAGGGCACGTGCACCCAAATGTTTATAGCATCAATGTCCACAATAGCCAAACTATGGAAAGAACCTAGATGTCCATCAACAGATGAATGGATAAAGAAGATGTGGTATATATACACAATAGAATACTATGCAGCCATCAAAAGAAATGAAATCTTGCCATTTGCAATGACGTGGATGGAACTTAGAGGGTATCATGCTTAGTAAAATAAGTCAATCGGAGAAAGACAACTATCATATGATCTCCCTGATATGAGGAAGTGGAGATGCAACGTGGGGGGTTTGGGGGATAGGAAAAAAATAAATGAACCAAGATGGGATCGGAAGGGAGACAAACCATAAGAGACTCTTAATCTCACAAAACAAACTGAGGGTTGCAGGGCGGGGGGTGGAGGGAGAGGGTGGTGGGGTTATGGACATTGGGGAAGGTATGTGCTATGGTGAGTGCTGTGAAATGTGTAAACCTGGCAATTCACAGACCTGTACCCCTGGGACTAATAATACATTATATGTTAATTTAAAAAAATAAAAAATAAGAAAATCAGAAACTCCAAAGGAGAATCTATACAAAATTACACTGTTCATAGCAAGAGTGGAACATTTGTTTTAGGAAAAGTAGACAAGCCTTGGACAAGTGATCAAGAAGCCCTTTGATTTGATATAATAAGAAACAGATTTATGGACCACAGCATGCTAGAATTAGTCTTCTTCAGAAAAGAATGTCTGGGTGATGTCAAAAGACAAGAGGGATAAATATGACCTTGTAAAATTTGTTTAGAGAGGGGAATATAGACAAGTCCACCCTGAAGGAAGAGATAAGAGAGAGAAAAAATACCCAAGGTGGGAAAAGTGAAACATTGTATGTGAATATGTATCACACACCACTAACTTAGAAGACTTACAAGTCCCAATGCTTTTTGTTTGACCTTGAGTCTTGCCTGGAAAATTGTTAATTCATTCTACAGCTGTTTAGACTGGCACAGACTAGGTGCCAGATACTACATAAACAGCAAGTATATTGCAGTGAAAAAGATAGTAAAGGTCCCTCCTCTCTTAGAACTTACTCTCTACTGGGGACTGACATACAATGGACAAATGAGCAAGATAACTTCCTTGGTGTACTTGAGGAGAGAAACTTTGTATTGTTGGAGTGTGCTGAGTATGCGATGTGGTATTGGGTGGAGATGAGGAAGACAGGGCTAGTTAACAGGACGTTGTGGGCTGGGATAATGAAGCTATACATTTTCTTCTAAGAGCAACAGAAGACACCAGATGTTTTTGTTTGTTTGTTTTTTAAAGATTTTATTTATTCATTTAACAGACAGAGATCACAAGTAGGCAATAGAGGCAGGCAGGGAGAGAGAGGAGGAAGCAGGCTCTCCGCGGAGCAGAGAGCCCGATGTTGGGCTCGATCCCAGGACCCTGGGATCATGACCTGAGCCGAAAGCAGAGGCTTTAACCCACTGAGCCACCCAGGTGCCCTGACACCAGATGTTTTAAAACTAGGGAAGAGTCAGGAGAGAGTATGATAATACAACGTGAGGTTTATATTCTAAAAAGATGACTTCAGCTGATGAGCGAAGTCAGAATTTTAGGAAGATCAGAATAGAAGCAGGCAAGACTGATTAGGGAATAATTTATAGGGTAGGAGACAAGAAATGATGGTATCTGGTACTTGAGTAGTGACAGTGAAGATGAAGAGAAGTTGATGAACTCAAGATATATTTTGATGGTAGATCCCGTGGGATTTACTGATAAGTTAGATATGGGGAGAGGGAGATGGTGGAAAGAAATCCAGGAATAGTCTTATATTCAAATAATGAGTAGAGCCATTTACTGAAATGAGAAAAACTGAGGGAGACACAATCTAAGGATGGGAAGGAAGATGAAGAATTCTTTTTGCAGGTGCCTGGGTGGCTCAGTGGGTTAAAGTCTCTGCCTTTGGCTCGGGTCATGGTCTCAGGGTCCTGGGATCAAACCCCGAGTTGGGCTCTCTGCTCAGTGGGGAGCCTGCTTCCCTTCCTTTCTCTCTGCCTGCCTCTCTGCCTACTTGTGATCTGTCTGTCAAATAAATAAATTTTAAAAATAAAAATAAAAAAAATAATTCTATTTTGCATATGATAAACTTGAGACTTTTATTAGATATCCAAGATGAGACATCAAATAGGCCTTTTGGTATGTATGAGTCTGGCATTTGGGGAAGAAGTTAGAATTAAAGATATCAACTTGGTAGTTGATGCATTTTGATGTTACATAAAGCCATGGAATTGGGGGCTCCTGGATGGCTCAGTTGGTTGGGCGTCCAACTCTTGATTTTGGTCCAGGTCATGATCTCAGGGTTAAGAGATCAAACCCCATGTTGGGCTCCATGTTGAATGTGGAGTCTGCTTGAGATTCTCTCTCCCTCCCTCTCCCCACCGCAAAACAAAATAATACAAAACAACCATGGAATTGGATGAACTTTCCTAGGGATTACTGTAAACAGAGAAAAGACCAGGACCCATGACCAAACACTGAGACACTCTAACATTTAGAAGTTAAGCAGAGCAAAGAACCCACATAGGAAACTGCAAAGGGGTGGTTGGCAAAGTAGATGGAATCCCAGGAGAGAGACGTATCACAGAAATGAAGAGGAAAACATGTTTTAAAGAGGGAGTGATTAATTGTGTCTACTACTCCCAAGTGTTTGAGCAAGACAAGAACAAAGAAACCATCACTGGCTTTGGACAGATGGAGATGACTGGTAACCTTGATAAGAGCTGAATTAAGTTCTTAGTAGTGTGGGGGAGACTTGATTAGAGCATACTGAGGAGGCATAGTGCTATAAGGGGTAAAGACTGAAACAGCTGTTTCAAAAACCACAGCTAATAACATCCTCAATGGGGAAAAATTGAGAGCTTTTCCCATAAGATCAGGAACACTACAGAGATTTCTGCTCTCACCACATGTACTTAACATAGTACTAGAAGTCCTAGCCAGAGAATCAGACAACAAAAAGAAATAAAAGGCATCCAGATCAGCAAGGAAGAAGTCAAACTCACTGTCTGCAGATGACATGACAGTCTACATAGAAAACCTAGAAGACTCCATCAAAACACTGCTAGAACTGATAAATTCAATAAAGTCACAGGATACCAAATCAATGGACAGAAATGTGTTGCATTTCTTTACACCAATAATGAAGCAGCAGAAAGAAATAAAGCAATCGGGGAGACAAGATGGCGGGGAACTAGGAGGATGCTCTGGTTCAACCTGTCCCCTAAAGTGAGCTGATTACCTACCACGGAACTCCGATCACTCATGAAATCAGCCTGAGATCAAAATTCTACTCGTCAGGATCTCTACGGGGGCTGAAGACGCCAGTGGGCAGGTAAAGCCAAGTGGGAACACCGGACTGGTATCGGAAGATAAACAAAAGGGGGAGGGAGCCACCAGAGGAGACGCATTGGGAAGTAATACCCCAATACGAGAGTCCCCTAAGACTGGGGACCAGCATTAACTTGAAGTCCGATAAAAAGCACCCAAAAAGAGAAAAGATCATAGGGTGAAATTGTGGGAATTGGAACTGTTAGGGACAG
>PISX010012517.1:0-60433 GCA_004024625.1 Mellivora capensis
TTTTTTTTAATTAAAAAAAAAAAAGTTTCCCCCCAAGAACACACTAGGCAGATGGTGTTTGCATCTATGTCCTCCTGCCAGGACATTCTTAGTTTTGTGTGGACTCCAAGAGAGGTAGGACTTGGGTTTTGTGCAACTTCCTCAGCTCCTCTCTTAGCCCATCGTGTTCCTGTCTATTTACCCCACCTCTGTGCACAATGCATTGAAGGACAGCTCATATCTCCTCCAATTCCTGGCATCCCACCCCAGGCACCTGCAACTCTCCACCTGGAAGCTTTCTCCCCATGTGCTGGAGTGGAATCTAACCTATCACCCAGGGAACCTCTAGATTATTGAGCCATCCGGGAATAAAGGGGCCCCTTTCTGGGGGATGTTCTTTTATTTTGCATTTTACACAGGGCAAAGGAGCTCTTAATGGAAAAAGCAATTTGTGTGCAGTAAAACTAAGAAACTAAACAGGTCACAGAATATAACGCAAAGTAATTCTCTCCCACACTTCCCTGCCTGCCCCATACTCTTCTTCCCCTTCCTGGAAGCCACCACCATTATGGGTTGGTGTGCATCTGTTTGGAAATTTTCTCTGTATTTTCTTAAGACCTGGGGTCAGATCATGTCACATCTCTGGGTGTTAAGCCAGAGTCCCTCAAACATCCGATGCTCTTCAAATGCCCCCTCTCTTCTGGAATGCCTCCCTCCTGCTCTCTCTGGCACCCACTGTTTCAGCCTCTCTGGCTCCTGGCTCTTCCTCTATCCTACCACCAGGCTTCCTTCTGGGGCCTTATAATATAATAAGGATGTGAGCCCCACAAAGGTTATATATATGAAAAGAGGACTTCGTCTGTTTTGTTCACTGCATAAAAAAAATTCTTGCACGCGGAGGATGCTTAGTAAAGCATCCTGTACTCAAATGCGCATGCGCAGGCACTCAACGTTCCGCCCCCTGGTTTTCATGTGGCAACCTTGCAGCTTGTTTCTCTTCTAACACATAGAGCGACCGCCTCCATTTACTGGGCTGCGGAGTTTACTGTTGTGTGAATGTTCATAGTGCATGCAGCCAATATTTAACCAATTTAATCTCTCAGTGAACGTCTAGGTGGGCTCAGTTCTCTCGCTATGACAGACAAAGGTGAGGAGTGTGCGCAAAGACATCTCCAGGATGAGTTCCTGCAAGTCCGGTTGCTGGGTGTGTGCATTTTTACTTGGACAGATATTCGGAAAAGGTCACACCTGTCTATGCTTCCCTCCACAGTCCAGGAGAATGTTGTTTTCCGCACATCTTAGGCAACACTGCGCATTATCAAAGTTTTGATCTTTGTCAACCTAATTAGTAACAAAAAATTGTTTTTGACAATGTAGTAACAAATTCTATAGATTATAATCTGCCTTTTTAAATACGCCATTTCTCTTTCCCTCTGTCTGTGTGTGAAGTTCTTGTTTATATGTTTTGCTCGTTAAAAAACTTGAGTTGTTGGACTTTGGCTTGGTTCAGGACTCCTGTTTTCAAATTAAGCTCTTGATATACCTGTCCTTTAACCATAACCTATCTTCCAAATATTTCCCCCATCTTTTCATTTGTATTCTGACATCATTTTAGTGTTTTTCGTATGAACGAAACTTTAAATATTTATACAATCAACCTCATCGATGTTTGTACTTACGGCTTTTGAGTTTGTCTTAAGAGAAAGACGGTCTCTTTCAAGATAACATAAAAAATGATCTTGTTCTTTTCTGGTATTTTTGTGACTTTTCTCTTTTTTTAAGCACACAGTATGAGGACATTTTTTGTAAGGACATGAAAGAAAACCATTTGTGGAATAATCCATTTTTCCCTCAATGATTGGACGTTTGCCCTTTTTTAAAACATTAAATTATTCTGTTTTCCAGTATCTTTTGGGACTCTTCATTTTGGCTCATTGATCTGTCTGCCTGTTTATGGGCCAAAATCAAATTGTTTTCATTAATGCAGCCTAAAAATCTGTCTTTCTTTCCGATTAGAGTAAGCTCAGAGGGCCTTTCTGTAATTTTTTCCTGATGGTCACTGAGACTTTGGGTAAGACTGAAAGCGATTTTTAGGTTGTGAAACTGCCCTATTCTCTCTTAGGTGACCAGAATGGTGCATGGAATGTAAGCTGACGAGCCTGTCTTCCTTCTGAAAGGTTAAATCTCATAACAAGGTGATTGTAAGATAAAAGCTGTATTCCTTCGCCTCCCTTGAAGCCATAACCCTGCTTGCATCCAAGCCTGTTGAAGTCGGGCCATGGCTTAGGTGATCCTTAGCAGGTGTGATAGGGAGGGTCAAAACGTAAATTTACCAGTTCATGGAGCCAGCTGAAGTTATGCCCTTTTCACCTAAGGAAAAAAAGAATATAAAAAATAGGAGAAGAATGCAAATCAGAAAAAAAAATAATCCCACCCTTGTCACCTTGGAATATAGCTGTGGCAAATAATTCCATCAAAAACTAAAGCAAAAAAACAAAAAACAAAACAGAGAAAGGAACCTCCTCCCCAGCAACCCCCCCCCCCCCAAAAAAAAATCCCTGGAAGCATGAAGCATGGGCTTCGGCTGTGGGGCTGACATTTACCAGAACAAGTATAGAAATGGCTGACTTTCCTCGGCTCCTTCCTGACCTGCCCGAGGGCTGCCTGAAGTCCCTGGACACCGATCCAGTGGGAGCTTGGTATGAAGTTATGTTTGGAGTGGGTGAGGTGTAGGACGCACAAACAGATATTTAGACATTTTTTTTTCTTTTTGCTTTCTTCTCATAGAATATTCCTGGCTTCCACAGGAACAGGCCCCCATTGTGCACCCCTGCCCTGGGCAACTTGGCAAGGGTGCTGTCCGCAGCCTTCAGGAGAGACCATCTTTGAGAGTGTGTGAGGACCTCGGGGAGCAGAACTCGGACTCGGAGAAGCAGCCACAAGACAGCCCCAGACTCACTCCCACCCAGCCCCACTGAGCAGTCACGAGTCAGCAGCTGGCTGCCTTCTGCTCCCCTCCCCCAAGCATCTAGTGCCACAGAAACATCCAAACCTCATGATCAGGGAATAAAGGTGCCCAGAGCTGACACTAATACGCCAACGTGAGCCCACCTCAGTTCTCCAGACATGCCAGTGAACACCATTCAGTGCCGGGCACTCTTACCTCTCTTTTTCAAAGACCACGTTGTGGTGTGTCTGAAATGGACAAAGGCAGGTGAGGAGTGACTGGGCTGTGAATACTGCTTGGGGGATAAGGAAGTTACCTGCGTTCAGCCCAGGGAAACCTCAGGGCCCTCCCCAGCAGCTCAGTGTCAAGATCAACTGACAGGTGTTGGGGGGGGGGTGGCAAGAGGGCCCGATGCACCTGTAAGTGGGCAGGCCTGTAGGACCTCCTCCCGGGTGCTGATGCTGAAATGCCCCAGGGCTCTAGCTGACCACCTAGTTGATTCTCGGGGGTCTCCCCATTCTCCAACCTTCACACTCAGGCTGAATTATACCTGATTTTTCAGCTTGCAGGGGGCAGATGAAGGGATTTCTCAGGCTTCATAAGCACATAAGCCAATTCCTATAATAAATGTCCTCTTGTACATCTCTCTGTATGTCCTACTGGTTCTGCTCCTCTTGAGAACACTGATTAATTCTCCTGGGGAGATCGATGATGTAAGTCCTGGTCAGAGTCCGAAAGCCAGAAAACCAAGGGCACCGATCGGTTTCAGCTCAAGCAGAGAGTGAGAATTCCCCCTTCCTTCATTGTTCTGTTCTCTTCAGGCCCCCAGTGCATTGGAGGAGGTCCACCTGCACTGGTGAGGATGGACCTTCCTTCCGTCCACCCATTCAAATAGTAATCTCTTCTGGAGACACACTCAGAAATCACATTTTATAAGCTATTCAGGCATCCTTTCACCTAGTGAAATTGACACAAGAAAGGAGCCATCACAGCCATCCTCAGGAGGTCTGGGAAGTTGGGATGCTGGCGTCAAGAGATGACTGTGTAGACTTGCTTTCCCCAGCAGAGCAGTCGACACTACCCAATATTCTTAGCTCTACCTACACACCTGCTCACCAAGGAGAGGCTCTTGCCAGCCGTCTGATGGGCATCTGCTTCCTAGGGCTGTTGAAGAGATTACATGAGATCACATGTGCTGCAATGGTGGTAATTACAGGTGTGTGTGTCTCTCGAGTGCTTCCTGTGGGCCAGGTACTGCTCTGAGTCAACTTTGTGTGTTCTCATTCAGCCCTCCCAAAACCGATCAGGAAGGTCTTTTCCTTGCTCCAGTTTTTTTAGAGATAGATCACAGTGAGGTGAGCTTAAAAAGGTACTGGCTTATAGAAAAAAAAATCTCAGTAAACGTGATGGCTGGAGCAAACAGAGCTGGTAAGAGCCAACTGTGTACCTCTCTTGCCAGCTCCTGTTAAGTTACATGTTAGCAGCTGGAAATTAACCATGGCAGGAGTATCCACACCCCAGAAATAAGCAAACATGACACATCAGGGTGGTTTTTTTTCTCTTCCTTTTTTTCATTAAGAAACCCACTTTACCTCCATGACCACTAATATTACATTTCTATTTGCATAGAAATAATCTTAGAATTGGTTCTTACTAAAATTCATATGCTCCAAGAAGGCACCCTCCCACATTTCTTTTTTTTTTTTTTTTTAAAGATTTTATTTATTTATTTGACAGAGAGAGATCACAGTAGACAGAGAGGCAGGCAGAGAGAGAGAGGGAAGCAGGCTCCCTGCCGAGCAGAGAGCCCGATGTGGGACTCGATCCCAGGACCCTGAGATCATGACCTGAGCCGAAGGCAGCAGCTTAACCCACTGAGCCACCCAGGCACCCAACCCTCCCACATTTCTTAAATGGAGGCTAGATCTTGATCAGACAACCCCATCAGGGAAGAGCTCCGCTTCTGCGGGCTTCCACTGTCGGAGCAGGGTAAGCCGTACCAGCGCCCATGATCAGGAGCAAGGGGTTTGGAGAACCTCCAGGTACAGGCTGGAAAGCCACAGATGGATGGTTTGTCATCATCACGTATCTTTTCTGAATAAGCCCCGGAAAGAAAATATATTGTCCAGAAGATCCCTGGAGGGGAGCTGTAAAAAGAGGGAGTTTTTCCTGGAGAGGTTGGGGGAGAGGCAGCTGGCTGGGCAGAGCAGGTTGAACGCGGGGTTATGGGGTAACCTGCAACTCCAGCTCCGGGTCCACCTCCCTGCAGCAACTTGGGGAAGTCACTTGGAGTCTCTGCTTTTTGCCATAAAACAAGGGGGTTGATCTAGAAAAAGCTCCAGAAGCCATCTAGTCCATCATTGGCACATACAATGGCTTTGTTCACAGAATTCCCTGCAGATTATACATTGCCGCACAAATGCGATGGCCACGGTTTTCAGGATGACACTTCTCCTTATTTAAGCCCAGACAAGCCAAGACGTGTGTTCTAACAAAGGCAGCTGACTCCATGTTTGGATGGCATGGCTAAGGAGCAGAGAAAGAAGAAACGCATCGCGTGTCTACATTTTGTTTATCAAGCAATCAAATGTTTAGGGAGGACTCATGGTTATGGGCTCTGTGCCTCCAACTCTTGCAAATACTTATCCTGCTTGTTTGCAACGATGTGTTGTCATTTCCCTGTCCCTGGGTAATTGTGAGATTCAGTGGGGAGGGCAGGTTTCACATTGTATTCATGTCTTCATTTGACAAACATGTGTTGAAACCTACTATGTACTTCATAGGCTATCAGAGACGATGGAACAAAATTCTTCTCTGTTGGGGGCTCGTGGGGGGAGGATGGCAGAGAGGGATGCCAAGAAAGGAAGGGGTCGGAAGAGAGGGCAGGGCACTGAAAGACACAGAGGGTCTGACTGGGGACTGGAGGTGGGATTGATGTGGATAATTCAACTTACCGGGAGCAGCTCAGTAGGGACCCAGCCCCTCTGCTCTCATGAACTGGAACATTCGATGCACTTGGAAGAGTGACCGGGGACCCTGGGGCCACGGCAGACATAAAATGATGTGAGATGAGAATGCTGCAAGCAAGGTGAACGGCGTGTCTAATTGGGGTGAGCTGAGCTACAGCTGTGGTTACCATAGGCCCCATGGCAGAGGAGGGGCACAGCCTGGGGAGGGCCTTGGTGCCGGGCTGTGCTGCTTGTCCTGAAGGGCACATGCCATGCCCTGAGTTGCTGCGTGCGTTCAGAGTGACGGCGGGCAGCTGGCCGCTCCATTCCAACACCCGAGATGCAACCTGAGAGCCTGGAATCCCTGTGCATGGGGCCCCGGGCAGGCGGAACAAGCCAGACACACGGGGAACATTCCTCAGCCTTCATACTCCCCGAAGCTGGAAGCAGGCTCTGCGAACTGGGGCCTCTGCATGAGTGCCCCGGGGTGGTCCAAACCCCTCCCCAGGTGGTAGTGAGCACCCTGTCTTGAGAGTAATCAAAAACAACAACAACAACAACAAAACCAACCTACGATTCCGTGCCTGTATCCTACAAGGGCTTCTAGCATCAGACGAGCCCTGGGGTTAATGAACATGAAGGTTGCTTCTAATGCTGAAATTCTATCCTTTTGTGGAAGTGCATTTGTGTTGGCCGGAGGTATTTATAAACCAAGACTCAATAAAGCAAGTCCTGCAATGCAATGCACGCGAACTTGCTCCAGAAAGCCTCCCAGGGCTTCCAGACTGGGCCCTGCCTCACCTTGATGCTTCCTGGGCTAGAGGAATGCACCTTCCGGCTAGTACTGTGCACGGGATTTGATCATCTGTGCATAAAGCTCCATCCCTCCAACGACACTGGAAGTCCCCTAAGGGCAAGGACTGCCCCCTTCTCCCATTTCAACCCCAACACTTTGCACATTGCCAAGTACAGAAGGCACCCCGGGAAAGCCTGGGGAGCAGAATTAACGTGGGCTGTAGAGCAGGCCGCCTGCTGGTGTCTCTCCTTCCAGCCACTCACCCTGTCCCCAGATATAAGAACTTAGTGACCCAGGACCCAGGTGTCAGGAAAATGCGCGCACCCCCCTCACCCCCCCGATGTTCTTCCTTCCTTAGAAGGCATAGCCTTTGAAGCAGGAGCTTGCAACTTCGCAGAAGGTGCGCAGTCCTGCCACGTCGGATCTTCTTTTCCCGGAAAGGGGTGTCCCACGGAGGCAGCCAGATCAGTGCGCTTAATTTTGGGAAAAGCTGATTTGGTGCACGTAAGGCCCACCAGGAGCATCCGAGGCCAAGGTTGATCTGCCTCCGAATATTTCTTGTTTTTGACGGCTGGAGCATCTCCCCTGGAGACAGCGGTCCTTTCAAGTTAGTCCACTCCCTGACATGTGGAAGAGGATCTTTCTCATTGGGAATGAATTATAGCCCTCCACGCTGACGTCATGTAGCAGATGTGATCCTGAGATGAAATCACAAGTAAGCCGAATAGTTATGTATTGAATGATTTTATATGCATGGAGATCTCATTAGGTAAATGATTGATGTTTTATATATATGTAAAACAATGTATATTTATATATAAAGTCATAACATATAATTAATTTATATTTATTATCTAAAATATAATAATATCTATTTTTATTACATATAATATATAGTTTTAACTTTTTTGGGGGGGCTATGAAATCCACTGGGGGAGCAGGGTGTACCCGGCAGGTGAGGGTGGGGCATCTGCTTGGAGCCAGGGAGGAGGGACTCCAGGGATTCTGCCCGGCCTGAATGTGCGCTCCGCTCACAGGTCTCTCCAGTTGCAGATCCTCGAAGGCATCTAGGGCGAAGATGCCAAGCTGTGAGGAGTGGACTCATCCCCACAAGGACCAGGGAGTCCTGAGAGATGAGGCCAAGAACCAGGTCTATCCCAGAGCAATGAATGGGATAGGAGTAGGGATCCTTCTGTCCATTCCACTGGAGCCCCCCCACTCCCCCTGGAGATGAAGCTGGAATCAGGGGCCCTCAAAACAAAGAATAGCTTCAGCTTCAACGGGATCTGAGCCCACCTGGGAGAGTCTCCTCTCTTCTCAATCCCTACAGAATTTCCCACAGAAATGGAAGCATCCGATAAAACCCCATGTCCTGGCTGAAAATGGGGAAGGGCTAGGTCACCAAGCCAGAATTCAGAAGAGTTTGTGCAATACCTTATGAGGACAGGGAGAGGCCAGGACTTGGGGATGAGCACCTGTGAAGGAAAGGGGGAGGGACTCCCCCATGTGACCTCCAAGGTAGAAGCTGCAGTGAGAGGTCAAGGGTTTGCCAGTGGGTGTCGGAAGTTAGGTTGCATCTTTCCTGCCCCCAAATTTATGTGTTGAAGTTCTAAGTCCTGGTACCTCAGAATATGACCTTATTTGGAAATAGAATCACTGAAAGAGGTAATCAAGTTAAAATCAGGTCCCTAGGGTGGGCCCTAATCCAGTGTGACTTATGTCTTTATAAAAAGAGGGAAATTTGGACACAGAGACACCCACTGAGGAAGAAACCATGGGGAGGCCAATAGGGCCATCTCCAGGCCAAGGAGAGGAGCATGAGCAGCTCCTAGCCTCACAGCCCTCTGGAGAAACCAACCGCTGTGACACCTAGACCTTGGACTTCCAGCCTCCAAAATTGTGAGACAGAAGATCTCTGTTGTTGGAGCCCCCCAGTCTGTGGCACTTGGTTCCAGCTGGCCTCCATGCAGCCACGTGGAAAGGGTGATGCCGTGGCTCATGCTGGGGGTGGTGGCACCATGGGGGCAGGGCCACTCAGCAAAGGCAGAGCCTGGCTGTTCCTGATGCTTCCTGGGGGCCTGCACCGACCTTCTCAGCCCCCTCGATTCCCCACCTAGCAAAACAAAATGATTCCTGATCTGACAACTAATACATGCCAAAGAGACCCAAACTTTGGGGAGTAATGCACCTTTTGCTGAAGGTTTTCTCGGGTGGGAGGGGGGAAGCCAAATGTGTGTCACATTGTGCCATTCTTATAACTCACGCTGTCTACTCTCTTGTCCTCTCCTTTTTCTCCTCCCAGCCGGAGTCCCCAGGGAGCACCAGCTGCTCAAGCCCCTTTTCTCTTCTCCCACTTTTTTTTTTTTTAGAAGAATTCCAGCTGCACTGGATCTTCCCTGCTTTTCCCTCCCTCCCCTTTTCAAGCTCTTTCCACTTCCTTCCTTGTTCTGTGCCTTTCCACCCTTTCCTTCCTGTTGTGCTCATTCTTATGTAGATCAATTTCAATTCCTGCAGCTTATTCCTAAGTCTCTTCTGGGCTTCTGCCCAAGCAGAACAACAAGGGCAGGGCCAGAAAGACTCTTTCCTCATTTTCCGAGGAAGTTGCAAAGATACCATATAATTGCAAGGATATCATTTGCTATGTGGATTATTAAAAGGATTGATAATAGACTAATTGCTGAAATGACTTCATAAGGGCACCAGCCAAGACTTGTTTTGCACTGGAAGCCCATCCTGATCAGGGAATAGAAACACCTAAGCTTCACATGGTGAATAGAAATAACACACCAGGGGCGCCTGAGTGGCTCAGTGGGTTAAAGCCTCTGCCTTCGGCTCAGGTCATGATCCCAGGGTCCTGGGATCGAGCCCCGCTTCAGGCTCTCTGCTCAGCAGGGAGCCTGCTTCCCCCTCTCTCTCTGCCTGCCTCTCTGCCTACTTGTGATCTCTGTCTGTCAAATAAATAAAAAATTAAAAAAAAAAAAGAAATAACACACTGAAATTTATGTTGATTAGTGGGTCTGGTGTGGGTAATGGAATTCCTATTGTCAAGACCAGTTAGTGTAGTGGATAGGATTGTCCAGGCATGGATGACGCTAATGGTTGTCAGGGCTCTTTGATAACTAAATATAGTGATATAATGTATAGGTACACATATATAATTTTAATCCCAGTCACACAGGAAAAATAACAAAATTTACTTTTCTCTGTGTCTATGCCTAAAATGTGCAGAGTGTCTGTGATCTCAGCCAGAACTCCGAACACCCCCCCAAACTATACACATGCATAAACCTCTTTTCAGTGGTTATCACACCGACTTACCATCTCCTCTCATGCTAGTGTTTCCTTGAAAACCCACTTGTATTTTTTGATTTCACATGCAATATGTGTCTACTCTAGAAAAAATACGAGAAGAAGCTACAAGAAAAGAAAATGAATGCTGTCGGGTAATGCGGTGGCCAGTTTCATATCTATGCTTTCAGATTTATTGTGTTGAAATATACACATGAATATCTGTCTATCCACCTATTTACCCATCTCTAAATATATACTTACAAAGGTGGGGTTAAACACACACTGTTTGTGTATTTACAGAAACCAATTAAGACCAATTTTGCTGAAGAAATCTCTCCAGCTTTCCATCTCAGTACTTGGGAGCTTTTATTTGAATGCTGTTCAGCGGCCACTTGGTCATGGTGGAAGGCCATGGGAGAATCTCCCTGATGGGGGGGAGGAGTGTTGGGAGAAGGGATTAGAAGTCAGGGGCCTTGTCACACTCGGATACACAGCTGCTCATGAAATAATTGCTGATGGATTGAATAAAACAGCAAAGATGGGCTGAATAAAAAAACCAAAGACAGATTTCTCAAAGAGAATAGTTAACTCATTTTGAGACTTACTACAATGACTTTATTAGAGGGATTTTGGATCATGGGAGGGTCGTTCTTCACGGAGTCAAAACATAATATTCTCCAGCCACTCTGCTGACTTGGGCTTTGTAGGCTCACTTTGATTGCGAGTTTGAAAGTCCTCCATGTAAGTCAGCTGCCCAAATCCGTAATGGGGGAGCCCATGAATCCAAAGGGCCTCTTGGGGGTCGATGTTCTTCGGGTGAAGCCTTCAGGCCTGTTTTATGGACACAGGATATTCAGTAAATCTGGACAAACTTGAGGAACCACCCACACTTTAGAGGACTTTTTAAACCAAACTTTCTGGGATTTATGCATCACCACACAAAAATTTCCCATGACTTAGATGACCAAGAGGGAATACAATACTGTTTTTCATAAACAGTTGAATCTCTTGGCTCGGGGAAAAGTGGCCAAGGAGACATCGTACATGGAGCAGAATCTTATAGATGTCCACATGTTTTTGTCCAGGTCAGATGCAGAACCACTGATCCTGCTTTCTGGCGCAGGTTCTGGGTGACGGCCATGGTGGAGGTCAAGACCAGAGGAGATGAGGAACTTTGGTTCTAAATACATGTGCTTGTGGCTGAAATTTATGGCCGAGATGTCTGGCATTCTTAATACACAGTCTGGGCTGTCTAGGGGCTCCTGGCCAGCCTAATGTGAATTTAAGGGGAAAGAAATCATTATTTTCTGGAATGACCCCATTACCAAAATTGGACCCTTGTTATCTTGTGCTCTCTTATGATGGGATAAGAGAGACACTCCCAGCCTGGCAGCTCCCTCCTCCCTGCTGACTGTTGTCTCCTGGTGACTCAGCAGCAGATCTCCTCTGGGTGGCCTATTTCTTGGGGGTACAAATAGGCTCCTTGCCCTGCTCTGCCCTACTCAGTGGGCTCTTTTTTGTTGTTGTTAAAGATTTTATTTATTTATTTATTTGAGAGAGAGAGAGAGAGAGTGTATGTGAGGTGGGGGAGGGACAGAGGGAGAAGCGGTTGTCTCTCTGCTGTGCAAGGAGCCTACTTGGGGCTCAAATCCAGGACCCTGGGATCATGACCTGAGCCGAACTGACTGATTCCCCCAGGTGCTCCTCAGTGGGCTCTTTTTACATGTTTCCTGTGAACGAGGAAACTCAGGGCTGCTTTGACTATAACTTTTGGGTTGGCCCCATGAAGTCAAGCCTCCTTATAGTTTATGTAAGAAAAACCTTGCAGCTCGAGTGAGGTGATATTGAGAAATACCTACCTAAATGCCAATCCCACCTCACATGGTAAAGTAGACTTGATTTACTCTACCAGGAATAATCCTTGGCTTCCCAGCACCTTTGGAGCTCTAGACACTGATGCTTCCGCCTAGAATTTTGGCTCTCGGACACCCACAATGATGAGCGTTTTTGATCAAGGCTACCTCTGTACTAATAGGTTGGGGGTCCACCTGTGGGTGGCATAAAGGATCTGGGTATGGAACATGCTTGAGGGGGGGCCTGGGCACTGGAACACCAGGGCGGTCCATGCCTTCCCCCAACAGGTTTGCCAGGGACACACCCTTCTTCTGCTTCTCTTAAGGTCGATCACCTGGAAGCTGGGACCCCACGTCTTGCTAACATGCTTTATGGCTTATTGGTTCTACCTTCTTGAACAGGGGAAATCAGGAAGGAACGTCATTGCTCTTTAGGCCAAAGTCCCTGACTTTGAAAAAGTTGTGGGAAAATACACTTAACTAAATTTACCATCTTCACCATTTTTAAGTGTACAATGCTGTGGCATTTATTACACTCACGGTCATGCCACCCTCATCACCACATGCCCACGGAACTCTCTCCATCCTGGCATAGCTGTGTGCATGCACCACCAAAAGCAAGATACAGATCAGTTCCATCATTATAAGGATCCCTTGTGCCAGCAAGGTTCAGCACTAGATTTCATGTTCCAATTCCAAAGGATGAGAAGCAGTCACATCGCTCAGCTCTCATCTGGAGATGTCCTGCTGCAGGTTTCCAACAGAGAGACCTGCGTCCAGGTGATGGTGTCTCACCTGAAGTTTAAGCCACGGCCTCCAGGCCCATGAGTCAGGGGAGGGGCTGCCGAGGGGGGCCCTGTTGCTCCAGTGCTTTCAACCGGCCCTCCCATTTCACATCCTTGTCCTGGTCACCAGCCACCAAGCTTATGCCATCAATCCCCACACCGCTAGTCAAATCCCATCCAGCGTCACTGGAATTAAATTCCAGGAAGTGGTGTTTCAGATCAAATGCCTCAACTAGAACATTGCTGTCCAGTAGGAATACAATGGGAGCCACATGTCTCATTAAAAAAAAACACACATGAAATTGATTCTAATAATACATATCCAATGTATGCAAGATGAAATAATTGCACCATGGAATCAATATAAACCTTCTTGAGGCGGTATTTGACATCTTTTTTTTTTTCATGTGAAACCTTTGCTATCTGGTGTGTATTTTGCACTTAGAGGGCCTCTCGGTTTGGACCAGCCACATTTCAAGGACTCGCTGGCCATGTGTGTGTATTGACTCTAGAAGCAAACTCTGCCCTCACACTCTGAGACCACCGACTGTCCGAGGAGCTTGTGAATTCCGCGGACCCGAGCACTGGCCTTGATGGCGGTCAGGTAAGCCACGCCTTGGGCCAGCTGGTCGTGGAGAGTATACCAGCCTTGCTCTTAGAGTTTTGTTCCTTTGGGAATCTGTTATTTATCACCAGCCCTGGTTGGTCCATCTGTTCAGTGGCCTTAACACCAGAACTCATCTAGAGGGGCAGAGAAGCCCTTGGCCCTGAGATGCACATCGACGCCTTTGGATAAGGTGAAGGCCAAGTCGGTTGGCAACTGTCCTTTAAAGGAATTGAAATGGAATTCCAGACTGTTGGAAATGAGTGGAGCTCTGACATTGGCTACAGTTTCGGATAGAACTCTGGAAGCTCTGCGAGTTGGTATAGTTCCCTGCACCCAAGGAGCAAGGGAATGCCACGTTCGTCATTTGGGCTGACCTGACATGGGCTCTAGTATGAGAGGCAGTCCCTTTCTCTCCCCAGGCCCTTCTGTTCCAACATTCTTCCCAGAAGTTGGCACTGCCACCCACTTCCAGCCACCTCAGGAGATAACTGGAATGCCAGCAGCCCACAGGAGTCCTTTGTCAGCTAACAGCACCCTGGAAATGGGTGCCTGGATGAAAAGTCCTCTGTGTGTTGTAGGCTGGGACAATGTGGACCACGGCCTACACAGTCATTATGAGGATATTTCTCTATATGCTTAATGCTCCCGAGAGAAGTGCAGACTTTCTGCAAAATGTATGGCGTAGTGGGCTTGCACGTTGATTGCTTTTCTTGGAAAGGCTGCTATTCAGAGTCTGACCCCCCTCTCCCTGTCCTCCTCCCTGCCAAGCCCAAGCAGGCGCACAGCGTGGAATGAGAGGTGTGGACTGAGGGAGTCTGTGCATTTTGCACACATCGGCTGATGCATGACGGAGGTTAATTTCTCATCTGTTTCTTTTCACTTTTTAAATGTGGCGACTTGGAAGGCTGAAACGACATCTCTGGCTTGCGTTATGTTTCTGTGGGTCAACACTTCTCCGGTGGGTGACGGGCAGGACAACCCCCTGGCCTGGGAGTCATGGTGTCCGAATTCCAACGTCATCTGTGGGCACTGATGGACTGAAACACTGAGCAGATCCCTTCTCTGGGCCTCAGTTTCTTCATCTGCAAAATGGGAGCATTGAACTAGATCATATTCTAGCCACCTACAACTTTCAACTTCTCTGCCTAACACAGGGTAGACAGGAAAGAAGTGATGGTGGGCACAGCCCATTCATGCCGAGAGGTGGCAGGGCTCATGCTGGAATCATTCTGATAGAGGGTTAAAGGGCAGAGTATTGGTGAATGGACGGGACCCTGGGTGCACCCATTTATTTATGGGCACCATTTTTTCGGCACCTCCCGCCGAATTCTCTAGGGACTGTTCTCTCTCTGGAAACCTGAGCTCCCAGAGTTTCATCACATCCCTACCCAGAAGGTGTGAGGGGCCCAAGGAACCCCACTCACAGCCAGCTCGCAAGTGCAGGGCCCCGCTGCTCAGAAATCAATTTCAGGGCAAAGGAGCAAAGGCATTAATTGCCTCTTCCAGGAACACTTTTGCAGAAATCTTTTAAGAGCTGGAGGGAGTGACTGCCTCTGGGCTCTTTGCATTGTTTATGCATGCAAACAGTAAAATAAATATTTAAGGCCAACGAATAGAAGGGCCACCATTACTCACTGGGCTCTCCTTTGCATCAGAGAAACCTGCATCTGGTCTGCCTGGGTTTTTGCCTTTCTCTCAGACTGCTCTTCACTAGCTGGTCAGCATTCCTTGCCCGGCTTCTGATTTGCTTTAGGAACCCTGAACAGTTCCTTTTTCTCCGCTGGAGAACAAAGTCCAGCGGGGAAATCCAGCATTCCCTGGCTTTCCTGCCTGCCCTGCATTCCCCTGTCCAATCTTCCTTCTCCTGGCTCTCGCAGGTGACTCACCTTCCCCCTGCTCAGGCCCTGGCTTCCTGGGTGCTCTCTTCTTGTGTTCTCTGCTTATGTGAGGAACGATTCCTCTACAATGATTAATAAAGCAATACCTACTCTTTCCTGTGGGCTTACTCTACGGACCCGTTCATCTCAGTTGATCCTCTCTGTGACCACAACTGGTGGGGACAGTCGCTGAGGGCACTGGCAGGCCAGGGGTGTCCAAGCACAGCCAGTCTATCCTAGGACCCCCACAAATAACCTCTCCCCTGACTTCCTTCTTTGTAAGGCTCAATTTCTGTCTCTTTTGCATTCTGGTAGCACTTTTGGTTTTCTTCTATGATAGCACTTCTGTGAGTTTGCTCAGGCCACCCTAAGAAAGTACCACCGGGTTGAGGGCTAGAAGAACAGAGATTTATTGTCTCCCGCTTCTGGAGGCTGCATGTCCCAGAAAGGGTTGGTTTCTCCTGAGGCCTCACTCTTGGGATGTAGATGGAGGTCTTCTCCCTGTGTCCTGCTGGGGTCTTCCCTCTGTGTGTGTCAGTAACCTAATCTCTTCTTAGAAGGATGCCAGTCATACTTGTGGCCTGCCCTCGTGATCTTATTGACTTAATTACTTTTTAAAAAACTTATCTTGAAATGGACTCACCTTCTTAGGGGCTGGGGGCTTAGGACTTCAATATGTGAATTCTGTGAGACACAATTCAGCCCATAGCAGCACCGATCATGGTCGGCTTCATACTGTAGTGACTTAGGTGAGTGCCCGTTGTCCCTCCTGGCTAACGGAGACTGTGTCCTTCTCCATGCTAAACCCAGCTTAGCACTTTTAGAGGAATGCTCCCATTTCTGGGCAAGCCCAGACCTTAAAGCCAAGGTAACCAAGTGGTCATCTGTGTGTGGGAGGACGCATGCCATCTTTTTGCTCATCCTAATATTTCGTCTTTGTGTCATGAAACGGAAGAGCACAGTCTCTGGCTCTGCCTCAGACAAAGAAGGATCTCAGGAGGCCTGAGAAGCTGGGGGGCTTTGAGTGAGGTCTGGCGTCAGGGAGAGGGCTGGGGGCTGAGCTCCAGGTGGGAGTGACATCATGCACTAGGTCTCAGAAGCCAAGGGGCCATGATGCCTGGGATACACTCATGCATACATACAGGGCATTATGTGGGGCCGAGGAGCGACATCTGAAGTCATCACATCTAGCTGGGGCTGGCTTTGGGATGCCATGACATCAGCCCGAGGAGCTGGGTTGTCTCAGTGTCTTATTGCACATGAAGGCCAATTACAGGGTTAAGAGGAAGAGCTGGGCAGCAGAATGGCTATGCCTCCCCCGTTCTGCAGGTTCATGGTGTGGAATTTCCAAGAAGGGGCATCTTCTGTTCTTATTGTTGCTTTCTAAAATTTATTTATTTATTTTTTATTTTAAAGATTTTATTTATTTGACAGAGAGAAATCACAAGTAGGCAGAGAGGCAGGCAGAGAGAGAGAGAGAGAGGAAGAAGCAGGCTCCCTGCCAAGCAGAGCCCAATGCAGGACTCGATCCCAGGACCCTGAGATCATGACCTGAGCCGAAGGCAGAGGCTTAACCCACTGAGCCACCCAGGCGCCCTTACTGTTGCTTTTTTAAGTAAGAAAGATACAGCCAATTCTGTTGAACTGCCCTAGGTGTCCCTGTCTTGGTAAATGTCACCATGCATATACCCAGTCTGGAAACATGACCATCACTCAGAGGTCTCCTCAGCCTCACCCCCTGAGTGAATCCATCTATAAATCCTAGTGATTCCACCTCCTGAAGACCTCAGGAGTCCTGTTCCTCTGCGTTACCTCGTGCGGGACACCACTCTGTTGCCAAGACCCTACTGGGCTCTGGGCTTCTTGCCACACTATGTAAACCCCCACCCTCAGCTCCCCTACCTGGACCCCAATTTGTTTTGCCCTTGGCCATCAGAGACATCTTTCCAAAATGTGAGTCACTCCCCCAGCTTGGAACTTGCTGGTGGCTCTTGGTTGTGCTTTGGGTTAAGTGTCGCCCTGTGTAATGTCCCGGCCCCTCTGACCTGTACCCTAACCCTCCAGCTGTCGTCCGCATGGGACATAGTGAGAGGTCCGAGCTCAGCTCGACCCTTTCCTGCTTCCTGCACTTAACTTGTCATTTGGCTCAGATGCTGCCTTGCATGGAAACCATCCTTGATGCCTAGTCCGGGATCCCGCATGACTCTCTTACCACTCCTGGTGGAACACTTGCCATGAGGAAGGCACCACACATGCCTGTTGCATCTTCCAAGGGTTCTAACCTCTCTCAGAACAGGGCAATATCTACTTGCCATCCCTGTACCCCCAGGTCCTAACACAGGGTTTGCACAGAGAAGGGACTCAATCCATAATGTATTATTTGGGAGAACAGGTAGTTCATTCCTTGGTGTGACCACAGTCACCTTTTCTCTGCTTATATAGGTCCAAACTTCTAGGACCTCATTAAAGCTAGAGTGTTCAGTTCTGATTATTTGAATTAAGGCCCAAACTCTCCACCCATATAAGTAACTCCACCAACACAGGTAGGAAGGAAGAAATAACCTGCCAACTTGGGTTGGCTCTTCCTTGTCTCTCTCTGGGGCCCCTGGCCGGTTAGAAGCCTGTGTAGGATGTGAGCATGTGGGATGGAGGGAGCCCAGAGCAGGGGTGGAGCTTGGCAGCGCCTCTGTTGTTAAGAAATAACTCCTGTACTGGGGAGTCATCTGTCAGAGTGGTCCAGAGGTATGGGGGCTTCTTTTTATATTGTGCTTCTGCTGTAAGCCTGGGGCATCTCCTGTTTTCCCTCTGGGAAAGGAGAAGCAGCAGACTGAGGGCTGCGTTTACATTAACTTTCTGTCTCTGTCTCTAAGCAGGGGCCATCAGACCCCCTTGGGACACCTATGACGGGACAGAGGACATAGTTCAAACGAACCTGTAGCTTGCCCAACGGGCCAATGATGAAGGAGCCTTGTGTCCTCCCCAGGGCTCCAGCTGGCATGACCGCCCAGAATAAGATGCTCGAGGAAGCTCAGTGATTCACAGGGCACAGGGTCAGCTCACATGTAATCAGTCCCACCCTCCAAAGTCAACAAAGCCTGCTCATGTCGTCAGCTAAACACCATTTCTGTGTCTGCCCGGAGAAGCACATTGCCTGTGTAGGCAACCACAGTGACCAGAGGTCTGTCATGTACCTGGAGAGAACACTCAGTCAGAAAGAACTTAGCAACAAAAGGTAAATAGTCATGTGAGACTTCCGGTTAAAGAAGGCAGTTTGCACCCATGTTCATGGAGCTCCATCAGCATTATGGGAGAGGGTTTGGGAAAGAAAAGCAGAAGACCATAGGGTAGAGAAAAGGAGGAAGGAGTCAGTCGTAGCTACATGTTGGAAGATAGCACATGGACAAGTAGGAACTGACTGAGCAGCTATGGGAAGCTCATTGCTATCCCTGAGCCACCCAGAAGCTTCCAAAGGCTCAGGAATGCAGCACCATGTGTCTTTAAAAGTGGAGGTCAGAGAGATCATTGTTGGAAGAGCTGTCAAAGAAGAAGTTAGGTCTCCCCCCACCTCCCCGGCCCCTCCCTTCCCCCTGGCCTGACCCCACCCCCATAATTTCCTGCTTTCACCTTGCACCACATGCTGGTAGAAAACCAGGGAGATGGTGAAATGGAAGATCTCTGGACCAGGGGACACAGGGCACAGTGAACCAATACTCAAATGGCTGTTTTGGAACGTGTCCTAAAGGCAGTGAGCTGGGCACTGCAGGAGGTGGTGGCTCTGAATTAATGAGGCGGGAGGCAGTTTTATGATGGGAGGGATGACTCATGACAAAGCACAGAGGCCAGAAAGGGTTGGTTGTTAAGGAGATGGGCTTGGCGGGAGCCCACGGGGGCTGGTACAGGGTGGACAGGGCTGGGAAAGGAGGTGCGGTGAGCTCTGAGGGACGTGATGATGCCAACCTGGGGGCTCACATTCAGGAAGAAAGGGTCGTCAACTAGAACGTGAAATGATGGAAAAGGGATTTCAGGAGGATTTTTCTGCAAACGAATGTCTAGCTTGAAGTCTGGAGAACCCGGTATAGGGAGTCCAGGAAAAAGCTTTTGACGATAACCAAGGGGTAGGAAGGTTTGAGGATAGGACGGGGGGTTGAGAAAAACACAAACTCTTCCCCCGGTCGAGGCAAATGCTGTCTGTTCCTGCAATTGTTCCTCTGCCTCTCTGGGTCACTGCCGCTCTTCATAAATGCAATTTTTGGCAGGTAAGAACACTAGATTTATGAGAACAAAGTCCCAGTTCTTTGACTCATTTGAAGGAATCCAAGCCAGAAAAATGAACTTGACTTTAGATAGGAAAAAAACATATTCTCTTAAGAGATTTCTTGGTCTATGATCCATCATTAATCACCCACAGGGCCCTGGATGTGTTCTCTTATAGACACCATGCAGGAAGGGGGTGAAATCATGCCCACTAATTGTCACTTCTGAAGCCTCCCCTTCCCTCCCCAGAGTCTCTCGACCTTCCATTTCCCACCCTTCCTGAAGGGCCCAAATCACCTGAATACCTGAAGCCCACATAAGGTAAGGATGAAACACCTCACAGATAGGAATCTGTTGATTTTAATAATTATGACTAAACCTCAGTGGGTCGATGGATCAGTCTTGACCTACAGAGGAAGAGGGACTCAGAGTGGCCTGCCATCACAGAGCTGGTTCCATCAGCACAGTGCGTGAGCAAAGAATGCTATTGACTCCTTTTGGGTCATCCTTCTCTAGTCAGATCCCAAGGTGTGTCCAGTCATGTAGCAAATATGCCTTTTTTTTTTTTTTTTTTTTGGTCTGGAGTCTAAGGGGGGAAACCAAACGTCCTGCAGTCTGATAACATTGGAAGTTTCCTGTGTTTGGGTGTGTTGTTGGTCTAACCATAGATCTATCTTTTTTTTTTCTTCTTCTACTGACTGTGTGTGTGTGTGTGTGTGTGTGTGTGCAAAATATACACAACATAAAATTTACCATTTTAGCCATTTTTAAGTGCACAATTCATTGCCATTAACTGCATTCACATTGTGCAACCTGCTTCTCCTGGGACACTGAGCATGATCTGCCACCTGCATTCTTCAGGAAAAGACCGCTGTCTCCTCCCCCTTTCATCCTGATTGCAGTCTTGGAATCAGTAGGGCCTTAGAGATGGTGTTGTTCTAACCTCCAACTGGATGCAATCCTCTCTGTAGGCTCCTGACTTCTGCTCAGGCCTGTCCCCAAGTGCCACTCAGTGAGCTAGATCATTTCCCTCATGGGACACACTATACCACCAAGCCCACTGGCCCTCTGTACTCTTGCCCACTGGATCCTGCTCAGCCTGCTGGAGCACATTCCAGAAGGCTCTTACCTGTGCTGCGGGAAAGTTTGTCAAATATCCAAAAGGTCATGCTGTAGCAGAAACCCAACTGGCTCTGTAATCTGACAGATCTGAGTTCAAATCCAAAAATCTATGGATGTGCCCCAGAGCAGATCTGTTCTTTGAGCCTCTGTTTCCTCTTCTGTAAAGTGGAGATCTTATGCTCAAGTTGCAATGAAGCTGAGAAATAATGCACAACAAACACCCCACATCATCTGGAAACTCAAGAGACTCTGGAAATCATTTTTGTTTAGAGACAGAAAAGACTTCTCTGTCTGCACATCACTGGCACCCCTCACCTTTCTTCATGTGACAAGGTTTCTATCCATCTATAATGGATCCCCTTCACTGTCGATAGATGTACATTAATCGAAGAGTCAATAGTATCTATTCACATCTTTGCAAGCCACAAGTTTTCACTTACGCCTGATGAAAATGATCCAGAGAGTTGGCAAACTGAAGGCAATAATCATTCACCCATCCAATGTTTATAACACTGTGTATTCGCACAGAAGAGCTAGAGGCTTTGGGCATTGTTTATATAATAGTCTGTGATTATTTATCTAACAGCTTATGATTATGTAATGGCTTATGAGCCTGAGATAGAATCCAGACATGTCTGTGGAAGAGGGATGGGTTGGACTCTGGCGGGCGTATTTTCACAAGAGGCTGAAGGCATCGTGGGAGGTGCCCACCATAAGCCGCAAAGAGCCAGGTATGATAAACCTCTTTCCAATCATTGCAAAGGAAGGGTGATTCTGCGTGGGTGTTGCTCAAATCCATCCATGGTTCAGCACATAGACATACATCTGGATGCAAGAAAAGAGAGAATTTGAAAGTAAGAAAGGAACTATGTTACTCAGAATGCTAATGGGCAGCTCATGGGTCAGAATGGGGAGTTTAGCCAAGAGCCAGGGGACTGCAGATTATTGTGGTAAATGTTGCCCCATCTGTACCCACTGGTAGTGAGGATGGGAGACATTCAAGGGAATTCAACACAGAATGATGCCTAATGAATGGCCAAAGTTCAGCAGGGGATTAAAAAAAAAACCCACAACAGAAGTGGTCATAAGAGGGTAGGAAGTGTCATGTACTAGAAGGAAGGACCAGATAAAGTACTCTAGCCATTCAGGAAATGGAAAGATGACTGATAGAGGAGGAGTGGGTGGGAGCAAAATTTGGGTATCAGAAGTAGCCCTGAACAATGGGATAGCTGACAGTGGTATCTGTCCTTTAGTAGTTCTCCTCACCTTCCACAGTAACACAACTCCCAATTTTTAATTGGGACTATGGCCACTCACAAATAAAGACATTTCCCAGACGCCCCTGCAACTAGATGTGACCACATGACTGAGTTCAAAGAATGTCAGTGAACTGTTATGTGGCAGTTTCCAGGAATAGTTCCTAAAAGATAGCTGGTATGCATCCTTTGCCCTTTTTTCCTTTGCTCCTTCCTGTGCCCTGATTCATGGAATATGGATACGATGAAGAAACTCTGGGTCCTACATCGGACCATGTGGATGACAGAGCAATGAGCGGGAAAGAGCCTGGGTCTCTGAACTTCTATATGAAGGGGGAAAAAAAATCGGATCTTGTTTAAGCCTGTTATTTTTGGTCTCTGTTGTTCTTAACAACAATCTTAACTGATACAGATGGGCAAGATTTAGGCAAATGGAAGTGGGGTTCAGGGAATGAATATTCCAGGCAGAGTGATGGCAAAAAAAACCCACAACAACAATATGAGAGGCATGTCAGAAAGAATGGGAAGAACCGTGAGGATCTGCTGGGCAGTTAAGAGCAGTGAAGGGGAGGAAAAAGAGGTAAGGTTAGAAAAATATCACTGGGTCAGGGCAATGCAAGACTTTGAACAATGAATGAAGGAGTCTGGACTTTATTCTGAGCCACTGAATATTTTTGGGTGAAGAAGTGTCCTGATAGGAAGAGAGCTTTGGGAAAATGAATGAGAGAGCAATGAAGGCAGTGACACCAACGTAAGGCTATTGTAATATCTGGGAGAAAGAGTGAGTCTTAATAATGGCAGGGACAGAGGGAATAGAAAGGAGAGGTAGTATCCTCAGATGTTGTTCCCCAAATGTTTTATTTGGGAAGGGAGACTAAGAAAACATATGGAACCTTGAGCACTGGAAGAAGAAGTGAAGGGGATGTCACTTGGGAGAAGGTAGGGCACAGAATGGGGCATTGGGGGCATCTGAAGATTACCTACTGTATAAACAACAGGATGTGATTATGAGATGACTTATGTATGATCAGCCTTTGCATTTAAGGTCCATGAGACATAAATACACACTCCCTACTTCAAAAAATTGGAGACAGCTCTAACCATAATCACCTAACCTTCACTAGGGGAGGGAAGTTATCTGCTGCTTGTTGTCAAGAAGTAGCAAAGTGAGAAGATAAAATAGGCTTCTCCTGGTAGAGCCTTCCTACAGAAGGATGAAAACAGGGGTCATCCCACCTTGGGAAAAGTGATGTTTATGCAACTGACAAGTGTCTGATGTGCCAACAAATATGAGGTTATAATGGGAGACCTACATCTGGGTATTCATATTTTCTTCCAAGGAACTTCTAATTCCAAGGAACTGGTTCTAATCTCTCAGAGCAATGAGAATTAGTTTTAGAGAGTGCCTGGCATAGGCTGCGGGGTATGCTATTCCATAGTCTACACTGGTATAGGGCTTGGGACGCTGACATTTATCGGGCAAATTTCCTCCCTGCCTCCTTCCATGGAGGGATGGAGAAACAGAGACACACTTTCTAGACTGTTCAGACCTCCCATTTTTGATGGCAACGTTACTTGGCCAGGGCATAGTTCTTAGTTCATAGGATGAGTCACAACACTTCTCTGGGCTATAGATTCCTCCTCCATAAAATAGAGGGACTCATCACATCATGATGAAGTCAGTTCCAGCCCCAACACTCCAGGATGCTGTGAACACATCTTACTACCTTGGGGGCATCAGGGGAAAGAGCATGATGCCCAGTCCTAAATCCAAGGGAGTGCCCAAGGGAAATCAAAGACTGAGTCAGGAACTGGAGTCACAGAGTTAAGCCACTCCTTCTTGTTGGAGCTCCAGGACACTACAGCCAAAGGATATGCTTGGCAACAGATGCTTTGACAGTTTTCTTGAAGTCACGACAGTGTTTTACCCATAGCGGCCCCCTGTCCTCTAATTCAGCTTGACTCTAGGTAATCAGACCAGTCTGCTGAATTTGGAGAGTCCCATTGGTTCCTGGTCAGGCTTCTTCACAGTTATTATGCTTGGACTAGAACTTTCCAGAAATGGAATGATAGAAGATGCTGAAAGTTGCCTAGAAAGTTGTATGCCTGACCCCTTACCTTGTCTTCATGGAGCAAGATATGAATGTCCAAGTTGTATTAGAATGCAAATGTGTCCTTTCTGTTTTTGCTGCCTAAGAGGGACTCAACATGTCCCCACATTCTCTTTTCTTCCCCAGGGAGTACAACAATGTCCTCTCACTAGGAGGGCCTATGAGAGAAGACTGTGAAGAGACTGGTCTAACTGAAGCATGAGTCTGGCTCGGGTAACTCTTTTGTGGCCCATCCCCCAATCCATAATTCCCAAGGCCCATGGTTGCCCATATGGCACATATTCTCCCACCCCCAGTTTGTCTCTGGCCAACCATGCTGGCTTTCCTCCAGCTCTACAGTGTGATGCATACCTCACATCTCTTTCTCTTGCACAGGTGTTCAAGCCAGCTATGGCCGCCTCTGGTATTCAAAGAGTGCTGGCCACCATGTGTCAGGCCATCTGCCAGTAAAGAAGTGAAGATCCAGTCCCCCTGCTTCCCAGGTGCTTAGGTGATGGAACCAGGGCATCATCTACTATGCGTTCTTTGAAAATGAGAGCTACTAGAAATGAGGGAACAGGAGGGCATGGGCAACAAAGACCAAAGTCAAAGCAGGTGGAGATCCATGTGCGTTAGGGTAAAATTGGGAGGGTCAGTGTAGATGAAAGACCAGCATCTGCCCTGTGTTCAGCCTCTGCTGAGTGGTGCCTATGCCTGTGGAGAACCCTCCTTTTACCCATAACCTCTTTTCCTAGATGAGGTAATATCAAAGAGAAGGGGAAATAATGGTTTTGTTTTCCATCTCCAATTTATCAGCCATGCATGCTGTCACAAAGTCAGAACTCTCACACCCCACATTAAGTGGGTGCTAAGTCCCGTTGTCTCCAAGACCTTAACATCTTTCGAATCTACTTTTCCCCAAAGCCTACCCACTCCCCTCTCTCATTTGAAGTATTGCAGTGGCAGCCTACTCTGGCCATACCCCTGTGCCTCTTCTACACCTCTTCCAGACAGATCTGTCTGTAAGGCTGATTATGGGCATGACTCTACTGCACAAATCCCTTCCATTTCTTTCCAGTGTCTACAGGTGGTGGTCCAAACTGGGAGACAATGCTTTCAGGGTCCTGCTTAGCCCACCCTTACCCATCAGTGCAGGCTTTTGTCTAATCACCTGCCATGGTACAATCTACCTCATTCATCACGGGCCCCAGGATTCCTAGAATATTCCTCACTTGACTCATATTTGCACAAAATATTCACCCTTTCTCCTCTTCTCAGGCATGCATACTGCTTGTCCTTCAAGGGTCTGCCCAGTCATTACTGTCTCATGACACCTCTCCCAATTGTCTTAGAGAAACTTAGGTGGTCCTTGGTCAAGGCCACCACTGTGTTCAGCACATATCTCCACCAGAATGGCTGCCAAACTATGTTTCATTTGTTTACACCTAATGGAGAAACCCAACCTGTAATCACATTTTTATCTTCACCGTCCCAGCCCCTTACATAGTGCTCACCATCTACTGGGTGTCCATCAGATCTTATATAAAATTAATCAATGTACAGAAAAAAAAGGAGAGTAGTAAATAAAGAGGTGGAGGGGTTGGCCGTGCCTCTGGTCAAAGGGTAGATGGAAGGTTCAATGACTTGGTAGAAATCTGAGAGAGAGAGAAAAACATACTAAGACAGTAGTGTTTGGATGTTTTAAATAAATGTTGGCTTGGATATGCAAGGAGTAATGGTAAAATGAGGACTTTTTCTTTTTTTCCCTCCATTCCTGGAGTTTTGGGGTCTGAGAGGTCAGAAATGTAACACTGCACTTTTCCTAAACAAAGCCTCAGTTGGTCATCTGCGAGTGAGGGGGAAGATCCCGGGTGAGGGGAGGAGGGCCAACAATGGCTTTTTTACACCATATTTCTGGCCCCCGGCTGGGTTGGTTTGCCAGCAAGGGAAGCCCTGGGGCCAGACATCATGAGTCATCTGTAGAGGAGGAAGAGTTACCCCAGGGGTGAATATTATAGGGCATTCCAACTGCAAACAGTTTTTGAAATTTACCTTGGAAATTTGTGCTTTCAAATATTGAAAAATATTCAACAGGTACCTGCTGTGTGCTAGGCAGGAGGGTACTAGGCATCTAAAGACTATGAAAATTGACAGTCTAGTGGAGAAATATGAATCGAGAGAGGCAATTCCAACAAAATACAATAAGCTCCCAAAGTGTTAGGGAAACAAAGAGTGAAAACTAACTGCATTAGTTAAGATCGGGAGCACATGCATATGACAGAAACCTCAAAATATTAGTGGTTCACATAAGATAGAAGTTTATTTCTCTTACACACAAAAAATGTCCAGAAGTGGGCAATCCTGGGTTGGTAGGATGGCTCACCTGCACTAGGAGCCCAGACTTTTGCCTTCTGCTCCACCATCCTTGGCTGTGGCTTCCTCCTTATCTTGTCCTTGATGACTAAGAGTGTTTCAGCCAAGATACCTGCAGTCCAGGCAACGGAAAGGAGGAAAGATAAGCCCCTCTCCAACTCAGGCAGCTCTTTTAGCAGCCTTCTTTCCAGGACAGCATTCCTGCTCAAGTATTAGTCTCCTGGGCGTACCTACCACCTTTATAGGTGGCTAGAAATAGTCTTTTTTGGGGGAATGGTCAGCAACGTTCCCAACTAAAAGTTGGCATTCCATTACGAAGGAAAGAACGGAAAATGGATGTTTATGTGGTCAACCAACAATTTTTGACATACCAACCCCATTTGAGATACTCTGGAGAGTCTCTTTTTGTCATAAAATTAACGTTACTTAAGATTCTACACACCTCTCCCAGAAGGGAAGGAGTGAATGATCTGTAAGGTATCAAGACTTGGGGACAAGGGCTATGGTAGAGGGATGGAGATGTACAGTTAGGAATTTGCAAACTGGTTTTGGTGCTTGAATTCTGATGCATATCCTTGTCCCCTTCTGAGATGGAGAGAAACACGCAAGAACATTCCAGATACCCCCACTCCCAAGACAGAACTCCCTTGTAAAAGTGGATGGGTGAATGTATTCTTGGCCAGGAGTCCTCATTGACTCTTGCCCTCTGGATTCTAGGGTGGTGAGTGCAGAGCAGATAAGACTGGACTGACTCATCCGGCCTGGGATGCAGAGGATTAGGAAAGGTGAGAGTCTGTGCATGAATTCCCCCCACCCTTTATGAAGCGATCCTATTCCCTCCTCAAACCTGACCCAGTGACTCATTCAGACTCTCACTGATCAGATTGTCTACCCCTCCTCTCATGGGGATAATCTACTTCTAGGCTGGAGGTTTCAATAATTTATTGATCTTGGGCTAAGGTGAAGTGTGGGGACAAAGGGAAAATATTCTCCCCTGTTCCTAGCATCTGAGTAAAAGGGTAGTTGTCATGAGGTGTGGTAGAAATAGCACTGGGTTACATTTTGTGCAGATGATCAGACTGCCCTGAACTTGACGGATGATCGTAGCTTCTGCTCTCCCTACCTTGAGTTTGTTGGGATGATCTCACTATTATTTCTTATTTTTTTAAATTGTTGTTGCTCAAATTTCCAAGAAAGGGAATCCCACAGGAAGATATAGGAATATGAAGAAAATTCACGCGGTGACTATTGAACAAATAAAGAAGCACAAACAGTTGCAAAAATGTGGAATCCCCAAGAATTAGGGGAGGAGATTCTAGAAAGAATAAGGTAACGTGAGGTGGATTGTGGTGTTACCAGCTTTAGGGAGGCATAACGGACGCGGAATGAGCAATTTGACTTTTTACATATATAAACAAATACACATATATATCCATGAGATAAGCACTATAGTCGAGATAATGAATGTACTCATCATTTACCAAAGTTTCCTTATTCCTTTTTTGTCATCCTTCCTTTTCACTTCCCCCTGCCCCTACCCTCTCCCCTGTTTTTTGTTACTATACGTTTATTTGTGTACGCTGGACTTTAAAAAAATATATTTTATTTATTTATTTGACAGACAGAGATCACAAGAAGGCAGAGAGGCAGGAAGAGAGAGAGGAAGGGAAGCAGGTTCTCTGCTGAGCAGAGAGCCCGATGCGGGGCTCGATCCCAGGACCCTGAGATCATGACCTGAGCCAAAGGCAGAGGCTTTAACCCACTGAGCCACCCAGGCGCCCCTGGAATTTTTTTTTTAACCAAGGGAACTATACAGTATAGTCTGTAGTCTTGTTTCTGTCTGGCATAATTACTTTCACATTCATCCAGTTGTTTCATGTGGCAACAGTTTGTTCCTTTTTATTGCTGAATAGTATCCCATTGCATTGATATACTATGATTTTTTTATCCATTCACTTGTTGATGAACATCTGGGTTGTTTTCCATTTGGGGTTTTTAGAAATAAAGCTGTTATAAAAATTTAAGTGCAGGTTTTTATGTAGACATATGCTTCCTTCGCTCCAGGATAAGTACCTAGAAATAGAATGGCTGGATCCTATGGTTAAGTATATATTTAAATTTGTTATGCGAGTTAACCTTTTAATTTTGAGAAAACTGTAGATTCATATGCAGTTGTAAGAAGTAATGTCTTCACTCAGTTTCCTCCAATGGTGATATTTTGCAAAACTGTAGCACAAAAAAGTGAAACAAAACAAAACAAAACAACAACCACAACCACCACCACCACCACAACAAAATTCTAGCACATATCACAACTAGGATATTCACCTGCTGTAATTCACTGATCTTGTTCAAATTTCCCCAGTTGTGTTTGTGCTCATTTGTGTATATGTGCATATAGTTCTATGCAACTTTACCCCATGTGTGTGTTCATGTATCCACCACCTCAGTCAAGATACAAACTAGTTCCACCCCTACAAGGATCCCTGTGGTCCCATTTATTTCCACTTACCTCCTTTCTTCCCCATCCCATCCCTGTCCTCATTTCCTGGCAACCACTAATCTGTTCTCTATCTCTGTATTTTTGTCACTGCAAGAATCTTGTATAACTGGAATTATACAGTATGTAGATTTTAAGATTGACTTTTTTCAATCAGTACAATTTCCTTGAGATTCACCCAAGATGTGCATTACTTTTTATTGCTGCATAGTATTCCATGGTATGGATATATGCTGTTTATTTAACCATTCATCTTTTGAGGGACATTTTGGTTGTTTCCAGTTTTTGCCTGTTATGAATTAAGCTATTACAAACATTTTGGTAAAGACTTTTGTATATACCCAAGAGTACAATGATTGGGTTGTCCTGTAGGTATATGTCTAGTTTTATAAGAAAGTGCCACATTGTTTCCAAGAAGAGCTGTACCATTTTCTATCCTCCCAGCAATGTGTAAGTAACCCATTTTTCTCCACATTATTACCAGCTTTGGAGGAATTATTTTTTATTTTTGCTCTTCTGATCCATGTGTGGTAGTATTTCATTGTTGTTTTAATTTGCATTTTTCTGATGGTTGATGCTTTTGAGCATCTTTCTTTTGCTATTTGCTATTTGCTATTTGTGTGTCCCCTTCAGTGCAAAAAAAGTCTGTTCATGTCTTTTGCCCATTTTCTAAATGGATTGTCTTCTTAATTTTGAATTTTGAAAGATTTTAAAAAATTATATATTCTCGATAGCAGTCCTTTGTCAGGTGCATGGTTTGTGAAATTTTTTTCCCAGTCTCTAACTTGTCTTTTTAAAGATTTACTTATTTGTTTATTTGTTTATTTATTTATTTATTTGACAGAGAGAGAGAGAGAGAGAGAGAGAGATAACAAGTAGGCAGAGAGGCAGGCAGAGGGAGAGGGAGAAGCAGGTTCCCCATTGAGCAGAGAGCCTGATGCAGGGCTCGATCTCAGGACCCTGAGACCATGACCTGAGATGAAGGCAGAGACTTAAACCACTGATCCACTCAGGTGCCCCTAGCTTGTCTTCTTTTTTTCTTTAAAAATTTTATTTATTTAATTGACAGAGAGAGAGAGAGAGAGAGAGAGAGAGAAAGCAGCAGAGGGAGAGGGATCAGAGACCCCGATGTGGGAATTGATCCCAGGACCCTGGAATCATGACCTGAGCAGAAGGCAGACACTTAACTGACTGAGCCACCCAGGCATCCCTCTAGCTTGTCTTTTTATCCTCTTAATTGGTATTTAATTTTGTAAGAAACAGCCAGGCTGGGTGTGGTGCATAAACAATGAATCTTAGAATCTTGGAACACTGAAAAAAAAAAAAAAGAAATAGCCAAACTATTTTCCAAAGTGGTGGGACAATTTAGCATTCCTGCTGACAATGTATGAGAGGTCCAGTTCCCCTATATCCTCACCAACACTTGGTAGAGTCAGTCTTTTGAATTGCAGGTGTTGTGTTGAACAGGTAGTGACATAGAAGCATGGTTTTCCCTCATGGCTAATGATGTCCAACGTCTTCTCATGCATTTATTCACCACGCAACTTCTTTGGTTAAGTGTTTGCCTGGGTATGTTGCCCATTTTAATTGGGTTGTTTGTCTTCTTCTTAAGTTGTGAGAGTCCTTTGTATATCTTGGTATGAATCATTCGTTGGATATATTTTACAAATACCATCTCCTAGTCTGTGACTAGGCAGGCTGTGTCTGAAGAAACATTTTTTTTCCCTAGAAGAACTGGATTTCATCTTATTTCTCAGGAGAAAAATGAAATATTCTATTCATTTGGCTGGAATTAAGACTGGGGAGATTAAATTGTTCTATTAATATGGCAAATAGTAGAAGGTATTTCGTTCCATGTTACTGGAATGACAGGGAAAGGAAGCAAGGACAAGCCAAAGATGGATGAATGTTTTTGAAATAGTCCCTAATTTTAGTTCATTAGTTATTTAGTATTTAGCTAATTTGTTATTTTTCATGCTTTTTGCTATTTTGTTATTGAATAATTGCTATTACTCTGATTTAGCTTTAATTATGAGTGAGATCTGGGGCGCCTGGGTGGCTCATTTGGTTAAGCGACCACCTTCGGCCCAGGTCATGATCCTGGAGCCCCAGGATCGAGTCCCACATCGGGCTCCCTGCTTGACAGGGAGTCTGCTTCTCCTGTTGACCTCTCTCCTCTCATGCTGTCTCTCTCGCTCTCAAATAATAGATAAATAAAATCTTTAAAACAAATTGTGAGTGATTTATTTTTTTGGTGGATTGGCTATTTGTGAGTTTTTTTTTCTCTGAAATGCCTATTCATCTCATTCACATTTTTTCTTTGGGATTTGTTTGTCTTTTGCCATTGTGGATGTTGATTCATAAGACCTGTTTATTAATATCTGTATATATGTTTCCTTGTGACTTGTGAATATTTTTTGGGTGTCAGTTTGATGTTTTGTGTTTTTTTTTTTTTGGTGGTTTTTCATGTAGGAAAATTAAACATTTTATAAGCAGGATTGCAAAGGTAAGAAATGGAGGCAAAAGTCCAGATGCTTCACAGGAACAGCACCTTTCCTTTGGTATTGGTGGCTGGCGGGTATAAGAAGAGGCTCTGGATACCAGGGGAAAGGATTGAGAACCATCTGGGCTTGTTTGGAACAAATTTATGGAAAGAAAGCAGACCTGCTGGTTACAGAGCCCTGGGTTCTAATCCCCATGCTGCTAACACCCAGCAACCTAACATTGGACAAGGCAACCATTCCCTCAGAGTCAGATTTAGTCCAGAGGATTTCTAGTGTCTCTTCCAGTTTCAATATTATCTGCAACTGGGATGTACTGCCATCACATTGACATGAATTTGCTGCTGGGTGTCCTCAGACAGAATCAGCATATCCACAACACGTGGGTCAGGCTTAAAGCTCAGGAACTATCACGCCATTTGCAACTTTCTCTCTAGTCAGCTCTTCTGCTCATTTCCCTTTAATGGCCTTGGCTCAAAATATACAGCTTGTGGGGAAGGGACAGGAAATTGCACAAACCCTCAGATGATCCTGGGTGTCTGGGGTTGGCAGAGTAGCAGAAAGGCAAGAACATGGCTTTTAGAGCCTGATGGGCTTGGCTCTGATCCTAGCTCTGTCCCTCACCAGCTGCATGACTTTGGAAAGGCTCCTGAAACTCACTGGGTGTCTGTCTCCTCTTCTGCAGAATTTATCTGCCTTTCTCCTGGACTGTTGTGACCATCAATACTAAACAAATACACACTCTTCTACTCGTTATAATAATATAATCCAGTGAGTATAAATATGCAATGCTTAATCAAAGCCTTGCATCTAGAAAGTGCTACAGAAGTATTTGTTGATTTAAGGAATCAACAAATGTTGATCCCACAACAATGTGGGAGAGAGAAAGGAACATTCCTGTGTATTGTTCGTGGGTTTTTGTTTTAAATACTACAACACTTTTGGAGGCCAACCTAGCACTATTTTTCAAGAGCTTTAAAATTTGCAAGTCTTTTAAGCTGGCAATTCTAGTTGTAAGTTTTTTTTTTCCCCCTAAGAAAATACCAAGGGGCGCCTGGGTGGCTCAGTTGGTTGAGTGTCTGACTCTTGGTTTCAGATCATGATCTCAGGGTTGTGGAATGGAGCCCCTGCTCAGGATGGAGTCTGCTTGGGATTCTCTCCCTCTCTCTGCCCACCCCCCAAATAAACAAGTAAATCCAAATTAAAAAGAAAAGAAAGGAAGAAAAAAAAAAAGAAAGGAACCAGGCAAAGAATATATAAGGATATTTGATGCCATAGTGTTTATAATAGTGAAAAAACTGACAACATTCTGAATGCACACTAATGGGGGATCGTGCAATTGAAGTATGGTTCACCCCCAGTGGATACGTGTAGCTACAGCACATGCTGGAAGAACATTCGGTTTAGAGAATAGGTCTTGATGCCTGTGATGAATTGAAGACTGGCAAAATGCTTGCTGGGTATGTGGACTTTGGCAAGTTTACTCAAAGTTCGCAAAACATTAATTTTTCCATTTGTAAAGTAATTATAATGGTGATGATCTCCTTGGGCCAGAAAAAAATTGACAAATGCTTAGGACAGTTGCTGGTAGGTCACCAAGGCCCCAAAATGGCAAGAATGAGTAATTCACACGAACAGATGAAATGCATCAAGTGAAATAATGCAAGCTAAAAAACCCATATGGTCACGTTGTTGTGAAAAATACACCTATACGTAGAATGTATGGAAAGGGTTTGGAAAGATGTATGCAGACATGCTGATGGCGGTTATCTCCACGAGGGTGTTGTCGATGGGTTTTGATTTCTTTTTGTTCATGTGCATTTTCTGTTCACTACTGTGTAATAGGATTATTCTTGCAATAAAAGCACATTCAAATTATGGGTGTGTGTATAGTGTAATATCTAGAGTATTTGGGAAAGGATTTTTTTGTAGTGTTTGGTATAGTTTGGTGATTTCTCTTTTTTTAATTTTCAGATTTTTTTTAAAAGATTTTATTTATTTATTTGACAGACAGAGATCACAAGTAGGTAGAGAGGCAGGCAGAGAGAGAGGAGGAAGCAGGCTCCCTGCTGAGCAGAGAGCCTGATGTGGGGCTCGATCCCAGGACCCTGGGACCATGACCTGAGCCGAAGGCAGCGGCTTAACCCACTGAGCCACCCAGGCGCCCCTAATTTTCAGATTTTTAATAAATTAATTCCATCAGTGAGAAGCATAGAGAACTCATGCCATTGGCAATCAGATTCTTACTTCTTTTCTGGGAACTGTAAGTATTAGGGAAGGGAGATAGATGTACTACTCTAAGCAGAACTACCTCCACGTGAAATTATTAGTTTGATGATTTTTCAAAAAGAGAGATGATCTGATGGGCAGATTTAATTAGTCTAATCAAGATTTATCAGAAAAGAAGGGTGCCTGGGTGGCTCAGTGGGTTAAAGCCTCTGCCTTCGGCTCGAGTCATGATCCCAGAGTCCTGGGATGGAGCCCCATATCGGGCTCTCTGCTCAGCAGGGAGCCTGCATTCCCCTCCTCTCTCTCTGCCTGCCTCTCTGCCTACTTGTGATCTCTGTCTGTCAAATGAATAAATAAAATCTTTAAAAAAAAGGTTTATCAGAAAAGAGTCAGCTCTGTCCCTTTTGGATGAGCTTGCATTATATTCCCATCAAGGGACTTTGGATACTGACTCCTTGGGTGTGGCTAGGAATGCAGGATTGGAGTCATGACCTATGGTACCCCTTGGGACATCACCAATGGCAAAAACAGTAACCAACATTTATTGAGCACTGACTATTTACAGGCACGGTGCTAAGCACTTCCCATGAACTGTCCAATCACGACAAGCCTATATTATAAAGCTCTTTTTACCTTTATTATGTGGCTTAGGACATGGAATCATGGATTATCTTACCATAGGCTAAAATGTGTTTAACACAGTGTTTTAACATAGGTTTAAAAAATGCCCAAAATTTCGTGGCCACTAAGTGCTATGACGAGGAACTGCAATATTCAAATATACTGTCTCCCAGCTAGAGAATTCTGACCAATTAGACATCTTGACAATACCCAAGGACACTTTTTTTTTTTAAGATTTTATTTATTTGACAGACAGAGATCACAAGCAGGCAGAGAGAGAGGAGAAAGCAGGCTTCCCGTGGAGCAGAAAGCCCGATGTGGGGCTCGATCCCAGCATCCTGGGATCATGACCAGAGCTGAAGGCAGAGGCTTTAACCCACTGAGCCAACCACCCCCCCCCCCCAAGGACACTTTTTAGCAACCAGCCGGCCTCATTAGTTGATGAGATCATGTGTAAGTTTCTTTGTCAATAAAATGGTGACATTAATGGTGCTCATTGTGAGGAATCCATGAGCAAGTGCATTACCCAGATGGAGTAATATTTGTGTACTGTATATTTTGGCACTGTTACCCACTGAGCTCTTTAGCAGAACCCTCCCCAGCAAGGGTCCCAGGGACTACCCCAATAAACCAGCACTGAAAATGTCAGGTTCCCTGATTTGCTATCTCCGTGCTCTCTTTTCCCAGATGTCATGATGACATCATTTCAAACAATGAAAATGCAAACTCTGGTTGTATGTGGCCCTTCCCTTGCTTTCCTGTGATGGAGCTAACCACTACCATCATCCTTGTGTTACCCTTCAAGCTGGCTTGCCCTTTCCTTTCTTCAGGGACAGCTCAGATGTTAATAAGGATGAAGATAACGACCATCTTCAGTATTTTGGTAATCTCAATAACCCCCTTTCCTGGCCCTGTTCTGGAGTTAGGTACACTTAGTCATTAGTGCTTGAAAATGGCTATTAATTATGTTATTTGTCATTTTTCTTATTTCATCTTATTTCAACTACTATCTTGTCATACATTTCGGAGTGACAATTTTTTTTTCTTGTGATGAGATACAGCATTATTAACCATAGCCTGCAAGCACCACACATAGTGACAATTTTTTTCCGCATACATTTTAGTTTGCAAATTCAACCTTAAAACAAGTTTATTACTCTCTAACAAGACAGAATTGTGATGTGGCTGAGCTGCCACCTGACAGCAGCTCTCTGACTCCACAATCCAGACTGTGAGGCAGGTGTGTTATTTAGGATTTATCTAGAGATTAAGCAGCCATGTAAGACACAGTGAATCGTATCTTCCGGCTCTGGGTCACACGGGTGTTACCACACGCTATGTAAACATTAGCCTTATTCCAGTCTCCTAGGGGAAGACTATTAAGCTTCATAACAAGAAAACTATATGTTAAAATCCAGTAGAAATAAATTATTGCAAAAGTGAAAAGGCAATATACTCAGAAACATCTAGAAACTCTCAGATATCTGGATTTATTATCCTAATGAATACTAGCAGTGTTTTTAAGGTTTCATCCAATTTTTTTTCTTCTCAGATGGAAAACTGGTGGAATTGCTTCTACCCCAGAATAGGGTCCTTTCAGTTTGGGGTGAATCTCCTTTTTGCCACTTCCCTCCAAGAAGGTGGGACAGGCGGGGAAAGGGTGAGAAGGATTAGCCAGCAGTTACCAACCACTTCTTACATGCGAGGCACTGGTTCTGAGTCTGAGAACTTTTAATATGTTTTAACTCGTTGGTAGTCAGTGTGTTTATTAGTTGCATGTCACAGATGACAAAGCTAAGACGTAGACATAAAGGAGAACTTGCCCACATCATAGCGGAGCCAGAATTTAAACATATGTGATCAGACTCTAAAACCTGTACATTATTCTGTCTCCTCATTTGTAACCCTACTGCTCTAAACTGCAATTTCTCCTCATTACTTGTGGACCCCCCATTTGTGAACGGATGTCTGCCAGCTCAAATGTATTGCAACATCTCCATCAATACTCATTGCTGTCCTGGTCCTTCTCGGACACGTAGCTGCACAACGTGGCAAAAACACCTGCGGTGTCTAAAGGGAGCCAAGGTCACATCCGCCGTCTCGCTGTGGCTCTCCGTAGTGCAAGCCGGTGTCCTCCCGGTGGTATAGTTAGTGCCGCATTTTCCGCATTTTCGTTGTCGCTGCTGTTGGTGGTGACTTTACTGTTTGAAGTGGCTTCCAGGCGCGATGCTGAAATGCTGTCTGGTGTTCCCGAGTGCAAGAAAGCTGTGATGTGCCTTCTGGAGGAAGTAGGTGTGTAGGTGAGCTCTGTGGGGGCGCAGGTTACAGCAGTGCTGGCCAAGAATTCAGCATGGGCGGATCAACAATATGTATTAAATAAACTAGCTTTAAACAGGAACACACATAAAACAGGGTTATGTCTTGATCGTCTGAGGAAAATGTTGTGATCAGAGACTCGCAAGAACCCAGTCTTGTATTTCCCCAAGGAGCAATGGTTCAGTATTTCCTGATTCAGGACTCTCAGTGACTTTATAGACAACAACTACTGTGAACAATGAGAACCAACTGTATTGATATTGATTGTCCATATATCTATCAAACTCAATTAAACTTCAACAATATTAAGATGTTTCATTGTGGTGAAGGCTCTCCAGGAGGGTGGGAAAACAATTCTTCAATTGAAACTGTCTTCCCTTGCAGAGTTGGGTATCGTGGGAGGCCATCATAAACCCCTGGGACACAATGACCAGTGAAGGACAGTTATTACGAAGGTGACAACATTCTGAATCATTTCAGGTAGGCTGGGACAGACCAGCGAAGTGATTTCTAGTGCAGGCATTAAACCCGCACGCCGCTCCCACCCTTCCAACGATAAAAAATCCAGACTTCATAAAAATTAAATTATATGCCAAAGTCCAGTGGAAATGAGTCATTAGAGGAGGAACATTCAAAAAATGTCCTGTACAAGGCAGGAAGGTGAATTCGCCACCTAGTTAGGGCCCAAGTATGTCTTATGATATTTATTTTGTAAAAGCTTTGCTCCTGCTGTTTCAAGTTTGACCCCTCAGAGTTGGTTCACTACGATTGAAATTACTGTGTATCCTTCAAAGATTTGGACTTGCTCAATCTTTGTGGTGATTGGCTAGAGTCTGACCTTGAGACAAACCAGGGTTAATTTTCACAAAGAAATAAACCTGCAGAATTATGTATTTTTAGAGTGATTAAAAAAACTCAGACACGAATTAGTTTTTTCTTCTTTGTGAAGATGAAGAAATTAAGGCCCTGTCACCCACTGGGCCCCACCAGCTGGTGCACGAGGAAATCTCAGGTCTAGATCCCATGACTTCCATTCAGGATTCTCGTTAGCACACTGTCTCCCTAGAGCTGATGGAACAAATCCTACCTTCTTGGAAAAAAAGAAAAAAAGAAAGCGAGGGTGTCCTAGCTAGGGTAGACGTGAAAACACCTGGATAGGTTCTTACTCTGTAGCCCTTGACGTAATTAAAATAGGTCCATTGACTGATTACTAAGTCCCAGGTACTGTGCTAAGTACGCCACATTTCCCATCATTTAGTGCTACTGAAGTTCTATGACTGCAACACTATCAGCAGCCCGCCATACGGTTGAGGAAAGTAAAGCACAGGGATGCGTTCATCTTGTAGCTGATGGGTAATTAAAGAGGGCAGATTTGGAGACAGGGGACACACTGCTGTGCCAGTATTTCCTTTCAGCAGCATGGTGTTCTAGATCTGGTATCCAGGAATGTAGGTAGATGAATCTGGCCTTGTAGTTAAACCTCATCTAGCTACTTAACCTCTTGGATCTTCAGTATTCTCTTGGGGATAATAATACCTACCCAGAGAGCAAGTTGTACCAGGTATGTCTATAATTAGAACCGTGTAACACAGTTTTAGGATTACCTAGTGGTGAATCAAAATGGTCCAACACTTATTTCTATGTGTGCATGAGGGAACTGGGGGTGGGCATGGGGCTGAGGGGAGAGAGGAAAGATGTCTTTGGGTGGCTGCATGTATATGCTCTTAATGAAATAACCCTTCCAGCTTTCTAGGGAGCGAGTGCTCGGTAAGTCCTTGATCATAAAGTCAACTCTTCTGAAAGTGGCACCTTTTCTTGAGAGGGTGTTTGCTTTCCTCCTCCTCCGATAGACCACGCTCCATGAATTCCCAGAATAGTTTCGCTATAAAAGCCAAGATCTGGGACATCTACAATCGACTCTCTGGACTGTGCCTGTGTCCACTCCCACTGGCTGGAATTTTTTATGGGGAGTTGGGACAAAGGCCATTTTGTGGCGACTCCCTCTTCCCCCTGCCCAGAGCTGGCTCTCCTGGAATGCATTAATTGCTGCTGAACAAAAGGACGCCTATGTCTCTCTCTACTCCGCGGCTGTGCATTGATTCTTTATGGTGTTGGTATCAAAACAGCCAGTGTTTCCACTCCGAGGGCTTTTCGCAGCGGCAGAGCACAGCACCTTGGTATCCTGCACTCCCAGGGAAGTGAGTGTGAGGCTGTTGTAGGCAAGAAGCGACAGGCTCCATTTACCTACCCGCCCGTGGAGGTAAACACCTTTGGCTGGTCACAAGGGTCTCTTTTGTCTGTTTGGGCATGGGTAGCTGTGACAGACTCTGCGGCCCAACCCCGGTGTGGAAAACCAGTCAAACGTACTATTCAAACATATTAAAACCATTCAAACATATCAAATCCACGAAAGAAACATGGGCCTCCCCAGAGAGGCTTTTAAAAAGAAGAACAAATGAAGGGCACGGAAAGGGGGTGGACTGAACTCCTACGTGAAAGTTTCTTGAAGTCGTAAATCCATAACAGCACGCAAAAAAGAAGATTGTGTTCCATTACTCGGTAAGGATGGAGGGCTGTTCTTGAAGACGGAGGACAAGACAGAACAGCAGAAAAGCCACCCAGGGGTACCTGGGTGGCTCAGTGGGTTAAGCCTCTGCCTTCGGCTCAGGTCGTGATCCCAGGGTCCTGGGATCGAGCCCCACGTCGGGCTCTCTGCTCAGTGGGGAGCCTGCTTCCCCCCCTCTCTGCCTGCCTCTCTGCCTACTTGTGATCTCTCTCTGTCTATTAAATAAATAAAAATCTTAAAAAAAAAAAAAGAAAAGCCACCCAGAGGATATTCTGGTGGAAGGCTGCAGATGTACCGAAGGGTCGAAGCCTTGTGCCCAGTCTTCTGTAAAAACCCAGGCACAGATAGGACTCCTGGGCTCTCTTTGGGGGCATAACTTGAGAGCTGCATTTGGAAGGCGAGGCAGCCCCTTCCCCCCACTCCTACTTCCAGAAGCAATGACTCTTGCATCCTGACTCAGATAGTGAGAGGGAGCACTGGGTGCTAAGAGAGAAGGAGGTGCCCCCAGAGGCTATTGAACCTGAAAAAGAATGGAGACCTGCCCACAGCCAGAAAACTCTACCTTGTAATCACCGAGAGCGAAGTGCAGTGAAAGCCAGCCCCATCCCCAGACAGACACGGAGGGAATCCTCAGTATGAAAAGAAGCATAAGAACGACCATTCCAGACAGACAGACTTCAGAAGGAGAACTACTGAGCATACCAGGATGTGTGTGTGGGAAACTCATCCTCCAAGGAAATTGTAAAAACAGAAAGATACTTTAAGATAAAGATTAATTAATTAATTAATTAATGCCTGATGATGGGTTAATTGGATGGTCAGTAGAAGAATAGTTGATATAAGAAAAGACCCAAGTAGAAATTCTATAAATTTGAAAGATGATTTTTTAAAACTTTTATACATAGAATAAATAACTATGTGAAAAATAAATCCATGATTCAAATGGTTGAACCAAGAAATTCTCCTGATTTAAAAGAATTTGGGGGGCGCCCCGGTGGCTCAGCTGATTAAGCATCTGACTCCTGGTTTCAGCTCAGGTCCTCATCTCAGGGTGGTGAAATCGAGCCTTTTATCAGGCTCTGTAGTCAGCACAGAGCATGCTTGAAATTCTCTCTCTCCCTCTCCTTTCCTCCCTCTCATGTACGTGCTCTCGCTCTCTGAAATAAAAAAATAAATAAATAAAATCTTAAAAAAATAAAAAAAATAATTAAATTAAAATACAGTAAAAACATATTCAGCAGGATTGGGAAATGTTCCCTGGAGTCCGAGCACCTTAGTTCTGGTTCAGGTTCTTCCAGCAGTGTGACTTTGGCCAACTCACCAGAACTCCCGGGCTTCATTTTGGTTTCCTTGTTTGTAAAGAAATGAGACCGAACTGTATAATTTTTGAGTTTCCTTAGATTTCTAATATTTTTTGCAGAGCAAGAGGAAGAGGTCAGTGATTAACTTTTTCCAGAAGAAAAGTACAAGTATATATACTTTTCACTTCCTGTGGAACAAATGTTGGTTCCAGAATAAGACAGAAAGAAAAATAGAGCCACTTGACATTTCTTCTAGTCCTAAATTCTACTATTTCTTTATTTGTGTAACCGTCGAAGTTAAATTTGGGGTGGTCTATATGTGTGGCTATTGTGAAACCGAAGTAAGCCAAGTAAAAATGCACTAATTGTCACCTTTCTTGAGGTCTTGTGTTGGCCTGAGCACCTTCTGGTGGACCTAGGAGAGCCTGAGGCATCTCTAACAAGCATACCACTCATTAAATATTAGCTTATATTTTAGTTTATATTTAAACCCAAGAACACATTCTTAAATCTCACAGTTATTTTTAATTAAACAAACATCTGAGTGGAAAACAGGTAAAGCCTCCCCTTTGACCTAGTATCCTCAAGCTCTGGGTCATGTGATATTTCATAACATACCCCAGTCCCTCTTGACTGGTGTCATCACTTGAAGTCCCATGTAAAGAGTCCACAAAATTCATAATGGCTGTTCTGGTTTCCAGACAGAAGATGACGGCGTGCTTTCTCTTGTCACACCTGATGTCATGCCTGATGGATTGCACCAAGATTTAAGAGCCAAGCATCCCCAGACAGCTAACACTAAGTAAAAACCAGGTTTCTTATGAAGAAGCAAACTGGTAAGTATCCGAGAGGGGTAAAATCAAATTCTAGCACCATCACATAGTAACTGCTTAACTCTGGACCGACTAATTTAGCTCTAAAATCTCATTTTTTTCCTCCTCTGTAAAAATGGGGTTAATAATACTGCCCCTTTGTACAGGGTTTTTGGATTTCAGTGACATAATAGAGGTGAAGTACATCATCCTGTGTGGGACATAGGACCACTCAACATATACTTGCTATTTTGTAGCATTTGTCTTAAGCAAATTCAAGTTTCTTAAGGGACTCAGTAAAATTTTATAGATGGAAAATTTTGCAGTCACTGTGCAAACAAAGGAATTCTCTCATCCATTGCCAAACCTAAAGTTGTAAAAATTTACTACTATGCTTTCTTCTAAGAGGCTTATGGTTTTGCTTTTGTATTTAGATTGTTGGACCATTTTGGTTAATTTTTGTATATGAAATGAGGTAGGTGTCCAACTTCATTCTTTTGCCTGTAGATACCCAGTGGACCCAGGACAGTTTGTGGAAGAGACTGTTTTCTTTCCCATCAAATGATCTTGGCACACTTGTCGAAAATCCACTGCCCATAGATATCTGAGATTATTTCTGGACTCCCAGTTCTATTTCATAGAGTATATTTTTCCTTATGCCAGTATGACCCTGTTTTGATTACTGTTGCTATGCAGTAAATTTTGAAATCAAGGAGTGTGAGTCTTCTAAAGTTCTTCTGAATTTTTAATTTTTTTGGCTATTTTGGGCTCCTGGGAATTCCATATAAATTTGAGGACTGGTTTTTCCATTTCTGCAAAATGGGCCATTGGAATTTTGAAAGGGATTGCATTGACTCTGTAGATCGCTTTGGGTAGTGCTGCCATCTTATTGAACAATAACCAATCCAGGAATGTGTTTGCTTTCTATTCATTTAGGTCTTGTTTCATTTCTTTCAGTAATACTTAGCGGCTTTCAACTCACAGGTCTTCTGCCTCCTTGGTTAAAATTATGCCTATGTATTTTATATTTTTGGATGCTGTTATAAATGGAATTGCTTTATTAATTATCTTTTCAGGTTGTTCATTGTTGGTGTATGAAATCACAAACGATTTTTGGGTGTTGATCTTGTGCCCTACAACTTTGCTGACTTCATTTGTTGCTCTAGATGTTTTTCTTTGGGTTCTTTGGGATTTTCTGAATATAGAGTCATATCACTTGTGAATAGAGGTAGTTTTACTTCTTCCCCTCCTATCTGGACACATTTTATCTCTTTTTATTGCCTACTTGCTCTGGTTAGAACTTCTAGTACAATGTTGTGTAATAGGAGTGAAAGTGGGCATCCTTGTCTTGTTCTCTATATTAAGAAGAAAACATGCAGTCTTTCACCATTGAGTGTGCCATTAGTTACAGTAAATGCTCTTTATCCTGTTGAGAAAGTTACTTTCTACTACCAGTTTTCTCAGTGTTTTTTTTTTTTCTTTTTAACCGGGGCAGGGTGTTAGATTTTGTCAAATATTTTATGGAGATGATCATGTGTTTTTCCCCCTTTGTTCTATTAATGTAGTGATTTAAATCAGTTGCTTCTTAAATGTTGAATCACACTTGAATTTCAGGGATGAATCTCTCGATCACGCAGTATAGTGTTTTTGATAAGCTGTCACATTTGGATTGCTAGCATTTTGTTGAGGAATTTTGCATCTATATTCATAAGAGATATTGGTGTGTAGTTTCCTTTTCTTGTGTTATGCCCATGCATCACACTCCTACAGTTTACCAAAAATCCAAGCTGCTCCAGACACTAGAAACAAAATTTTTGTCCAATAGGTATATTATTATGCAACACCCCAGGAAGGATGACAACTGAGAAGATCTGGTTTCCCTGATTGCTGTTATTTCTCAGTGATGATTCTCAAAAAAGATACTGGTTTGTGCTATGAACATCAAGCATTCAACCCTCATCTCATCTATTGAGTTATGTTCAGAATAGCTGTACCATGTTTCAAGTGCTTCTCAAACTTTAGTGCACATACAGCTCATCTAGATGTGCCGTAAAACTTCAGATTCTGTCCATCTGTCATAGAGGCATAATCTTAGGCTCTGCATTTCTTATAACCTCTCAGGGGATACTGTTGCTGGTGGTCTACAGACCAGACTTGGAGCAGCAAGTCTGCGGCCATGGGTTAGGTGGGGGTGAGCCCATGCTTGCTTTGATTACTAGTTACCTGTGAACAAAATCCTCCCATCATGAAGGCAGCCATGTTAAAGCAAAAATTCTTCAGAGGGTGCTCCAGGGCTATGCCTGTGTAAGAAGAGCAAGGATTTTGTAATGTGGTATACTTGTGACATTCACATGATCTAAGCCGTTGGTCTGTACAGTTCTATTTGCTTCTTCTGTCCCATTGACAGCAAACATGGTCAGGCCATAGCAGCACTGTGCAGCTGATGAATCTTTCCTATAACATATCTAGCTTCTGCTTCTGGCGGTCTATTTTGGGAAATCAAGGCCCCTCCCTGATCTCATGGGGCTCAGTGCCTCCTGCTGCTACTTCCTGCTCATGTCTCAACATTGGGATGAATCTGTTACAAGTCAGTTGCATTCACTCCAATGTCCACTTTTTGGTAGGAGCCAATCAGGTTGACTCATGGTGACACTGGTAAGGGGCAGGCTCGTCTGCAAGTCCTGAGAACCCTGAGCATGGGTGGGGAGGGACTTGTGCTTAGAAGCTGTCCTGGCATGTTCCCCTTCACATCCTTTCTCTGCTCTCTCCCTTCTAGTTCCTGCCCAAGCACAGGCAGGGGCCACCATGCCTTCCCCCTCTTCCAGAGTAATCTTTTCTTCCATCCCAGATGTAGTTTGTGTTTATCAGGAGCTGCTCTCACTGTAGCTAGTTTTGGATAACACTTTTGTCACTTCTTTTATCTCAAGGTTATGTCCTGAAAAGGGTACCACAACCTTTCATATTATTTCTACCTTTTGTAGAAAAATATCAACTAAAAAGTAGAATACCAGAATGTGTCTTCTTCATGAACAGATTATTACAAGGCTATCCCTGGGTTAACAGGACAGTGATGAGCAGCTGTGGGTTTGAATGCTAAAATGTGGGCAGGAATTCCTTGGGAGGTAGGGATAGGAGAAGACAAATCAACACCAACTGGGCACATTAGAGCCACAGTCTTCAAAATATGGAGCTCATGTAAACGTAAACATTTTTTTGAAAAATTTTGTACTCTCTTGCACTTTTTAAAGTTGATGTGCAAAAAACCCCTGTAAGTTTAAGTAGTTGCAAAGAAATAATTTTTATGTACTGTCAGTATTGATAAAGTTGTTATATCATTGTTTTTAATATATCCAGTTAAATACATAATGAATGATATCCACCACCACCCATTTAAAAATAAACAAACAAGCTTATCTTTTTTTTAAGATTTAATTTGAGAACAAACTTATCTTTTTTTTAAAAAAGATTTTATTTATTTGTTTGACAGACAGAGATCACAAGCAGGCAGAGAGGCAGGCAGAGAGGAGGAAGCAGGCTCCCTGCCGAGCAGAGAGCCCGGTGTGGGGCTCAATCCCAGGACCCTGGGATCATGACTTGAGCCGAAGGCAGAGGCTTTAACCCACTGAGCCACCCAGGTGCCCTGAGAAGAAGCTTATCTTAATGGTCAGAAATTTTACATCAATTCTTTGAGCTCATTTTCCCCCACTTCCCCCACAAGAATGCATTTTAATGTAATGTGTATTTAGGCTTGAAAAATCTCCAATTGACCACCCTCTTGTGTATCTCTCCCAAAATTTGTATCTAAATGAAACAAAAAGAAAATATAAACAAAATAGAAATATGTATATAAGTGAAATTTAATGATTTTAAAATCTTATTATAACTCCATTAAATAAGGCTCCAAATAGAAAAATGTCAAACTTTTAATTACTGGTGTACTATTCACCTAAAAAACAGAAATTTATCCCATTTTTAAACTCCCAAAGCAACATTTTACTGGAAATGCACACTTCCATGAGATGGATGGGACATGATTTACTTATTTTACTATTAGCACACATAGCACAGCTAAATTGAGCTGAATTTCACTGTTATTTCTGTGCTAATGTCTCATTTTTAACGGATGCTGATATTGAGAAATTTTGTTCACACAAATTAGATGGGACTATAAGGACAATGCTTATGTCAATGTTACTCAATTTAAAATATAACTCCTTCTGAGTGATATGTCCCAATTAGCAAGATCATCTATCATCAAAAATTATTTGATGGATGGACAACTGTTTATTTCTTCCTTCAATTTTGCAGGAAATGAACTAAAAACCACTAGGTTGGCAAAATTATTCATTATCTAATTATTACAGTGATATGTTTTCTGAACCACTGCCAAGTCTTTGGGGTTTACTGTCATTTGGTACCCTGGGATGTTTCACACCTGAGGCCAATACACTATTGAAAATAAGAAGGATCTTAGTGAAAGGGTGAGGGAAGCATGAGGACGCCTTGACCCTGCTCCCCTCAAGGCAATCAGTTGTAGGAATTAGTTGTCGGAAGCCAAAGACTAGAAATTGATGCTTAGTGCTGACATGCCCCCTTGGAAAGTATCCCAATGCCTCCAGTAGGCTTGCCTACTAGTCGAGAAGTCTCCACTGGGCTGGAGAAAGCTGCTGTGTTGCACCTCAACTGGTGACCCAGACCCAGCAGACACTCCTGTCCTTCTCAATGCTGTGTTTTCTGAGAATGACCCTCACACTCACTGTGATCCTGTCCTCTGCAGTCTCTTCTTGGCTCTCTTAGATAACCTCCCATTGGGTGCAGCACCCAATGAGTTATTTAAACTTCTTGGAAGTGTGCTTCAGTTATATATTTCCATTGTTATTTCTAAGTTGTGTGCTTGGAAGTGCACAAGAACTCCAGGGATAGAGAACCAGGGGAAGAAAGATCAGCTCTAGCACTCATAAGAAACCCTGATCTAAATTAGGCCTTGGGCCAATCTGCCTTAAACTGAGAGGAGAGAGAAAACATTTTTTTAAAAAAGTCTAGTTATTTAAAAATAGTTGTCACCTTTCAAGAAGCCTTGGTCATTTTCTGTAAGAACTGATGACTTCATCCAATGTTGTGGCTAACTTGCAGCCACATATAATTAAATTCTGTCTTGCCATGTTTCTGCTGCAAGATAATGCGACACTTCTTTGCTTGCTAAGCTGCTGTGGGAGGGGGAGGCCAGGAGAAAATAGCCACCACATGTGGCTGTGGAGGCTCAGGAACCTTCCACCATCACATTTCCCTTGTTCTGCAGGAACAGTGATGTACTCCTCTGAGGAAAAGGGGAGCTCTTATTTCACCTGTGTTCCCATTTAATTTGCATAACCACCTGCGAAGGTGGTGTTACCCTCCCCACTTAATAGATAGGGAAACCAGGTCTCAGAGAGGTTAAGACTTGGTCATTGTCATGCACCAGTTGAGAGCAAAACCAAGACTGCCTGTTGGGTCTGTCTTATTACTGGGGCTATGTTCTTACCAAGAGGGTTGGGGCCACCCTAGGTAGAAAACATCTCCCTAGCTGTGGTCACTGCCCTGGATTGGGGTGTGGGAAGCCACCATGGTAGATGACTGTGGTCTTCAGAAATGCCTAGCAGATGTGTGTCTAGAGCAGTGTTTCCCAACCATTTCTGCACCACAGCCTGTAGAGAAGAGGAAAGCAGGCATTTGGGTAACACAGAAGCATTCCAAGCTAGAGGCAAAAGGCCAAACATCCTCCCAGCTGCTGAAGGCAGCACATTTCTGACCCATCTAGAGCATGGCTGCCCGACCCACAGTGCACAAGTGCAACTCAAACGCTGTCCTTGAGGACCAGCCACCATGGCAGTGGGGTCTCTGCAGAGCTGCATTCCTTCATAGGATAAGCAATAGATGATCCCTTTTTGAATTCATGGTCACAGCCTTGTGTTCTCAGAGCACTGGTGATGTAGGATGGAAGAAAACCGGAGGACATGTGTGTTTTGGGCCGCTGTAATACCTCTTGTCCATGGGGGAGGACAGATGGCCTGAGACAGGTGGCCCGAGACTGCTCACAGATCATAAAGTTGCTCACTGTCTTTCTCCTTTTCTTTTAACTGATTGGCAATTCAATCAGTTAAAAGAAAAGGAGAATGTTGTTCTGAATGAAGTGAGAAGAAATAATACAGTATGGAGTTGATGATTCTCACTTTAGACTCAAGTGATTCCTAATGGAGTAAAGAATACATAGGTGTATGTATGTATATGTGTTGCTATGTGCGCACACACACATACAATAGAGAGAGACAGACAGAGAGAGAGATGAGAGAGAATATACAGGTGTATATTCTCAGCAGATGTGTGTAAGCAGGCTCCAGGTATTTATGCAAATGAGAATACATCAGAGTATCTTGAGGCATGATGAAATTCGTTTTTTGGTTCTAACTATTATCTTGAAAACTCTTTCGTAGGGAAACCTTAAAGCAGGGAGGGCTGGATGCTTTGTAGCCAGGGTCTGATCAAGCAGAGGGAAGATGGAACTACCTAGGTAGACTTTGTTCAGAGATAAAATGTCCATCCCTGCTCAGTTTGCCTGGATGAACTATTTGCAGAAGACTAGAAATAAACTCCAGGGAGAATGCTCACACCAGGCCTCTTGGGCATAGGGGAGACATCCAAGGATATTGATGATGGGTCTCCCAAATCTGGGGAGGGAGAAACAGGAGAGACATAAAAATTCCTCCTGTGGTGGGAATGCAAGCTGGTGCAGCTACTCTGGAAAACAGCGTGGAGTTTCCTCAAAAAGTTGAAAATAGGGGCACCTGGGTGGCTCAGTGGGTTAAAGCCTCTGCCTTCAGCTCAGGTCATGATCTCAGGGTCCTGGGATCGAGCCCCGCATCAGGCTCTCTGCTCAGCAGGGAGCCTGTTCCTCCCCCCCCCACCTCTCTGTCTGCCTCTCTGCCTACTTGTGATCTCTCTCTATCAAATAAATAAATAAAATCTTTAAAAAAAAGTTGAAAATAGAGCTACCCTATGACCCAGCAATCGCACTACTGGGTATTTACCCTAAAGATAAAAATGTAGTCATCCGAAGGGGCATATGCACCCAAATGTTTATAGCAGCAATGTCCACAATAGCCAAACTATGGAAAGAAGCGAGATATCCATCAACAGATGAGTGGATAAAGAAGATGTGGTATATATACACAATGAAATACTCTGCAGCCATCAAAAGAAATGAAATCTTGCCATTTGCAATGACATGGATGGAACTAGAGGGTGTTATGTTGAGCAAAATAAGTCAATCAGAGAAAGACAATTATCATATGATCTCCCTGATATGAGGAATTTGAGAGGCAAGGTGGGGGGCTTAGGGAATAGGGAAGGAAGAAATGAAACAAGATGGGATCAGGAGGGAGATAAGCCATAAGAGACTCTTAATCTCGCAAAACAAACTAAGGGTTGCTGGGGGGAGGGTGTATGAAGAGGGTGGTTGTGTTATGGACATTGTGGAGGGTATGTGATATGGTGAGTGCTGTGAAATGCATAAGCCTGACGATTCACAGACCTGTACCCTGGGGCAAATAATACATTTATGTTAATAAAAATAATTAATAAAAAAATTCCTCCTGGATACTTAAGAAAAAATCAAACTTACTTTGAATTAGAAATATAAGTAACTATTTAAAAAAATCCCATTCACAAGCAGGAAAAACGATAACTTATTTACCATTCAGGTTAGGTTAGAAATACCTATCTCAAACAAAGGAGATCAAAAGACAGAATGTGTTCTTTGCCTTTAAAAATCCCCTGATTATACCGTACACCCAAAACTAATAAAACATAGTATGTTAGTTATACTTCAATTAAAAAAGATCCCCAAGACTAAAATAAGGTCATCTAAACAAAATTGTCTTATTGCTCAAATCCAGGCAAACTCCTTTGCGGTAAAGTTTGTATGGATTCCCAGGCCCCACCCTAGATTTACTGAATCAGATCCTCTTGGGATGAGACCCTGAAATCTGCATTTTAAAAGCTCTCTGGGCAATTCTGATGTGTCATGCTCAGTACTTGGGAATGTTCTAGCAGAGGAAAGATGTCTACGCACTGTGACTCAGATGAGCTCATTATCGGCTTATGAAGAGCACTGGTATTTTTATGAGCATTCTAGAGAAGTGTGGGGTGGGGGAGTAGAGATGATGTTGGTTCCAGGCAAGCTTGAATTCTGTTGGTTTGCATTTGGTAGCATCTGTAAAATTCTGGCCTTCCATTCTGACATGAAAGGCTGTAGTGTAGGTACCACTCATCTCCATGTCCTACCTGGCCTGACACCTCAAAGGTCATTCAACTTCCACTTCTGAACAAAGATGTCTGCCCTGTGCTCCTGTTTCTTTTGGGGGCCCTGGTGAGCTAGGCTGGATCAGAAGCTCCTTTCTAATCTAGTTATACAGCAAACATGGAGCAAGTCCCAGAAAACACACCTCAGTTTCCATTTTAGTCTGGTCCCTTCATCACTGAACTAAAGGCATCCAAAGGCTCAAGAGTCACCTCTAAGCCAAAGGGCTCCACATTCATGGTTTATATGGTTCCCTCCACACTCCTGGTTGGTAGACTTCTGACTCTTTTGTTCCCCTCTCTGTCTTCTGCCAAGCTTGGGAGCCTCATCTTGGCTGCTGCAAGGGACAGAAGGGCTTATGCAAGTTTGAAAGGGTACAAATGCTTTTCGACCTCAAGCATGAGCGTTCGTCTGCCTCCTTTCAGCTTTTCAATGTCTCAAACAGATTTTCTTCCATCTTCATTATTCAACTTATTTGCATACGAATTTGGCTTCACTTTGTTTCTATTCAAATCATCATGGCCTTCTAGATAATTCTCAGGAAACTTTCCCTGAAGAATTTGGCAGTAAGTGGCCAGAAAATTGGGGCCACCCGTGGGTGATTCCTAGCCTGTGTTTTAGGCTCTTTGGAAAACAGAGATACCCAATTAACTTGAATAATGAGGGTTACAGGAAGGAGAATGTAGAAATAAGAAATCTCATGGAAATGGGGAAATATTTTCAAACTGGATAGTCACTGAGGATGCAATAGGACCTCGATGACAAGGTTGTCTTGTTGCTCCCTGGCAGTCCAAATCTATGAATCTAAACTAGAATTTTGCACCCTCAAATATGTTGACTAAGCTACTCTCTATGACACAAAATCAAACATTCCAAGAGAGAGGATCTAGTTAGGTTGGCTTTTGTGCTAGGTCACCTCAGTTGGCAGCCAGACTACAGATCGGCTACCTTTGAGCTAAATGCCCACCTGTGGTCTAATCAGCTATGGCCAGGGAGTGCTGGATGGGGGTGAATAGGGTATCATAGGAAGCACGGCCACCACTATAGGATAGGTTCCCAAGAAACCACCCCTGAGGATTAGTGTGAAAATGATTGATCAGAAAGTGTTCCCCTGGAAAAACTAGTAGGAAGTGAGATCTAGATATCTAGATGGGAAGTCAGGGGAAGTAGGAGTACTGTATCAAGCCAAATCTCAGGAGGGTAGGTTTGGTTTAACCCCAGAGGGGGAGCTCTGGAGACAGGGTAGGTCACTTCTCAGAGTTGTCCCAATGAGGGCAAGGGAACTGGGGTATTTATACCCCTGAACTCATTAGTCTTTGGGCAAGGGTTGGCTCAAGGTACAAATTCATAAACACTTCCAGCTTTTCTTAAGTTGGCAAAGTAGATGCTGTCAGCTAAAGGCAGTCCTTCTTCAAGGAGATGTAGAGTCTACTGTTATAGGTGAAAGCACACTAACAGGCTGTGCTTAAGAAATGGTCAAAACAGGAGTGCCTGGGTGCCTTAGTCGGTTAAGCATCTGCCTTCCACTCAGGTCATGATCTCAGGGTCCTGGGATCGAGTCCCACATTGGGCTCTCTGCTCAGGGGGGAGTCTGCTTCTCCCTCTGTCGCTCCCCACTGCTCATGCTTTCTTTCGTGTGCTCTCTCTCTCAAATAAATAAATAAAATCTTAAAGAAAAAAAAAAGAAATGGCCAAAGCATGTGAGGGAATGTGGACTGTAGCACTAACAGCATCTGCTACAGCCAGCTCCATTTTTATTTCCACAACCTCTCCTCAGTTTAAAGAGCAAATTATATTTCATGTTACCTATAAACTAACATTTTAGGAATCTCTAGCTGACAGTCCTCTTTTGGGGACTCTCACCATACTGGAGCCTGCCCCATGGGGCTTTCCCATGTCCTAGGCAGTAATTTTTTTAAAGATGGAAACAGGGACCCACTTACAGCCATACAAACATTTAACCACTGGCTCTCTAGGAAAAAGGTATTCATATATAAGTACACAACTTCATTATATGTTTTAATGATATAAAGGATGTAGAGCACAAAATTTATAAATAATAATAAGCTATACAATACTCTGTGTTGTAAGTTCCACATAGCCAATTGATTTTCACAGAGTGCTTTTACTGATTTTTGCTAAACTCTTCTATCTCTAGCCAACCTATAGTTACAGTTGATGAACAAGGGGAATTCCAACCTGAATGCTGGCTGATACATTTCTTTATGTTAACAGGTAAGACAAAAATGAAGATGTGTGTTGGAACTTCACTCAACAGCACAAATGACTTCCAAAACAATTCTTGTGACTAAGGTTGGAGACACATTGTTCCTGTCCTCATAGGACTCATAGTCTCATGGGAGAGAAGACATATTAAGACCTATGACAATGGAATAATGACTCTAATGGAAACACAAGGAAAGGGAGCCCCATGGGAGCCTATCGTTTCCCACTTGATCAGGAGGGCACAGCAAAAATGTGGTGCTGGGCATGTCATTTAACCTCTAGAATCACAGTTCTTCACCTGCTAAAAAAGAGAGCTAGAAGATGGTATTTAAACTTGGCTGAGTCTATGTACCTTTGGATCTCTGGAGGTACTCCCAACAAGACGTGCCCTGCAATTTCATGCTATGAGAGTCTATTCAGTTAAAAAAAGCTGACGGTGATACACACCCTACAAATAGCTTAGTAACAAAAGCAAAACATAACAGTGACAGTCGATATCACCTTACTAGGGTTGTAAATGATAAGATTCTCAACGAATGCATCATACGCTCAATCAAGTTTCCCAATGAGTCCTCTGTGAAGCACTCTTCTGTAAATATGAGTGTTGCATTCTGTACGTTAAGTCAACATGGATCCCATTTCCAGTTCATAGGTTAACATTGCTGTTTCCAAAAGTACTGATAATCAGCCCGGCACTCAAGGAAAATGCAGCCATTGACATGGATGGCACGAATTTGAATGAAATGATGTGCATCTGTTTCTAAGTAATTTCTGGGAACCAATGATAAAGAATACATTTTAAGAATTTACATTATTCTCTAATTTTAGACTACAATTTAGATCTTACATTATTCTATAACTTAGAGTCTCACATTTTTACAATGCAATATTTCCAGTTTCCCCATATAAATTGCCATAAAACAGAATTATGGAATTAAAAGGATTTAGAAAGAGTGGGCAGATTAGAGACAGCTGGCTATAAAGGCAATGCTTTCTATTTTATTTTCTTAAACATTTTCCCTCTACTCCCCCTACACCCATACTTCCGTATCCTGATTTCACCTCTCCTTCTTGATCCTTCTTTCATCAGTTTTCCAAGAGCTACCCTTTGACTCCTTCTCCCCATTCCCCACACTCCTAGCAGGATACTTAGATGGGGAGCTGTCATTCTCCTTTTTAGGTGGTATCAAAATTATGTTGCCGGCCTTATTAAAAGTATGATCCTAGAAAAGCTGACTTTAATGCATCCCAACAGGGAACCTGTGCCCCAGGTAATCCTTCAAAGCTACTTCTTTGTGGTTGGTCTTGTGTTTCTGATACATGATTTACTTTAAGCTTATTTGTTTATCATATAGAGTCGAAGAACATAGAAATTAAAACCAGACAGACAGGGATTCAGAGTATGGCTCTTCCTCTTGCTGTCTGTGTGGCCTCGGGCAAGCCACCCAACATCTCCAAACCTACGTTGATTCATCTAGAAAACAGAAATAATAATAATCTATCCCTTACTAATGAGATTATGCATGTAAAGCCTTACCTAGCATAAGATAAGGTATATGGCACAGAGTGAGAGGTCATTAAATATTAACTATGATTATTACTGCAGCCCAATAGTGGTGTGTGTGTGTGTGTGTGTGTGTAGATACAAGGCATACTGTCTAGGGAGTGAGGCCAAAACATTAGTAAATGAATATAGCATCAAGTGAATTATACCATACTTGCCACACAAACTAACAAGATAGAGAAGAAAAGACTAGTTCTGATGAGCAAAATATATAATGTTTTGGAGGTAGTGTTTCCCCTTCGTGTCAAACGATGAGTAGCACTTATATAGGCAAAGATGGGAAGAAGGGAGCTCTGGATTGAGGGGACAGTCCGAGCACATCATGGATGCAGAAAAATTACAGGCCCACTTGGAGGCCCACTGGGAGAAGGGGAAGCTCAGGCAGAGGTTGTGTGTTCACCTGTGTTTGGGGTCATGGAGGGGGAGGGAGGGCTGGAGAGCTCCCCCATATTCCTTCTTTCCCAACTTGGCGCTGCTTTAGGGAAGGGACCTTGTGTTATTTGTTCCCCGCTATTCAGTGCCTGGTACATGGTAGCAGGTACTTACTAAGTAATGGTTGAATGAAAGAATGAGAGATTTCTAGCCTGTGCTTTTATCATAGCTGGAAATGGGGAAGTAGAGGGACAAAGGGGCATCAATGTTTTGCTTTAAACATTGGGTCCCTAATTCACATAAAGAGATTTTGCTGAAGATTATGGAACATAATTTGGACAGGCGAGGTGTTGGTTAAGTCCAAGAGTGTCACAGTGGAAGGTGGTAGCAACAGGCTGGCCTGCACAGAGCATGTCAAACCAGACTGGAACACTGGGTCAGAGATGTAGACATGGAAGCTGACAACACAGATTTAGAACTTGACTCCTTGGACTCTGCACAAGAAAAATCTATGCAGAGGTCATAGTCATATCCCAGTTATTAGGGACTTGACAGCGTAAGGAAGGGAGGTAGAGGTCAATGACCTGATGATGCAGGAAAGCTTAGTGCCTTAATTCAGTAACAACAATGGTTGGAGTAAGTGGGGAGATGGAGGGGAAGTTCTCTAGGGAGTAAGAGAAATGAAAGATGCTGGAGAGTAAAGGAAATATTTGAGTTATCTGATGGCGGGATGCCATGTGGTTCTGAGTGAGCATTAATGGGAAAATCCCCTTTGTCTAAGGATGAAGACATGAGTGAGAGAAGAGATGGGAGGTAGTCAGGTGTGGAGGAGAGACAGGTAAGGGTGTGGAGGAGGAGACAGGATAGTGAAGTGTGGAGGGGGAGAAGGGGTGGTCAGGTGTGGAGGGGGGATGGGATGGTCAGGTGTGAAGGGGGAGACAAGGTAGTCAGCTATGGAGGGTGATGACTTGGTTTTCATATAGCTGGAGGCTAAGTTTTCCACTCACCACGAGTCTTGGGCATTTAGGGTGGAAATGGGAGTCTTAAGAGGGATGGTCCTTTGTGAACTAAGGAGATGCATAGAGCTCAGCAAAGAGATTTCTGAAGAGTACCATCAAAGCTTAGACTTGGATGCTGAAAGGTTAGACTTAGAATGTGAATGGCATTGCTGTGTCGTGAGCAGCATGGGCTAACCTGCTGGCACCACTTTTAGACTTGGAGGAGGCACAGAGGAAGCAGGCTGTGTGCATGAGTCTACCCTGTGGATGGAACTGGAAGGTGGGGGTTGGGGGCCCAAGATGGATAGGGCTACCCTGGTTTCTCATGAGAAAGTCTAGCTGGGAAGGGGCTGATAGCATCCTGAATAAGGGCTGATGGAAGCCCCACAGAGATTGGAGCAGAGGTTTGGTGAAATAGGGCAGGGAACTGAAAATATAGCACATACAAATTATAAAAGAGGCAAACTCTGTTTTGTGGCTTCCGTACTTCCATACACTTGATGATCTTCTATCCCATCAATCATCACAGCTTTGCTCCTTTATTTAACAAACATCAATCGTGCCCCTGTCTTGGAGCAGATACAGAGATGGATAGAAACAGACTCGTCCCTGAACTCATGAAGCTACTGACAACTGTGAGGTTGATTAGCAGAGTGTACATTCTTTTGCTATATTCTCTTTACAAACAGGGGCAAATAAGCATTATAGGAGCTCTCCATTGTAAAATAAAGCTGACGGGGGAGACAACTAACCTCTTCATTCTGTCAAAGACTTGATGATCATGTAACAATTTTAGGGGAAGTGCATCTGGGTTATTTTTTTTTAATCATTAAATTCTTTCTGTGGAGACCAGAGCTGACCAATGTAACCAGAAATTTTGATCAGAAGGTTTTAAAATTTCACTGGCTCCATGGATCATTCCAAGGACCAAGTTGTGCTATAATTTCACCTGTTTCTTTGTAGATCAGACTTTGAATGAATATGATATTCAATAAGTGGTGATATTAGGCATCTTGACACATGCCAAGCACAAAGACACACAAGGTATGTCATCTCTAACAGGCAGTTAAATTTGTTCTAGGACTGTTGAAGGGCTTTTGGCGGGTAGCATTTTCAGGTAGGGTTCCCTCCCACCCCAGTAGAAGCATAGCTGACATACAGCGTTATGTTAGTTTCAGGTGTATAACATAGCAAGTGGACAGTTCTATATATTATGCCATGCTCACCATGTGAAGCATAGATACCATCTGTCATCTCTACCAAGTTACTACGATACAAAGCATATATATTGCTTATGCCGTACTTTATGCTCCTGTGACTCATTTATTTTGGATCTGGAAGATTGTATGTCTGAATCCCCTTCACATATTTTACCCATTTCCCTGCCCCCTCTCCTCTGGTAACCACCAGTCTGTTCTCTGCATTTACGAGTCTGTTTCTGTTTTAGTTGGTTTGGAAATAAGTCAGATGGAGAAAGACAAATGCCATATGATTTCACTTACATGTGAAATCTAAAAACCAAAACAAATGAACCGGTACCATTTTAGACCCATGGTAGCATTTACCAAGTCTATAGCCTACAGTCCCATCCAGAATTCTGAGAATTAATACAACATATACACTGTGTATGAGAAAAAGGAATATTAAAAAAGGTGTCTGAAGGTAAAATGTTTGCGAGGCCAGAAGTAGAAAGAGTTGCTGGTAAGGAGCATAGGAGAACAGAAGGACAGGGTTGGGGAGCCCTGGTGCCCTGGTGGGGTCTGGGAGCCTAAACTTGTCCTGTTTAGTCCTGTGGGCAGGCTAATGAGCAGCTTCTGATCATCGGATATTGTCTGTGGTTTTCCAGCGTGGGGAAAATATTCTGGGCTTGTCTCCATTGCTGAGGTGCCATGTTGGTTAAAATAAACACTTGTGGTGGCACCCCATCCCTGCTTTTCTAGTTCAGGTTCCTATGAGTTCAGTTAATGTGAGTTAGCCTCTAATAAACTTGTAAAGGAGACGGAAACACTTTTCTGCATTGACAAAGCTGAGGTCCCTAACCTTTAGTCACATCACTAAGGTCTACTAGGGGCCAATCTGATGGTGCTTTATCCTGCTATCACCCTTTGGTGGAGTGTCACACAGGGGTTCCCAGACCAGCCAAGACTGATCAACTGAGGGCTGTATTTTCTTTAGTGCTAAGAGTAACTCCATGGTCTCCCTGTTCACCCATTAAGACTGTTGCCTTGTGGAAAGAGTGCCTTGAAGCCGGACAGATCTAAATTTTAGTAATGGTTCTGCCACTTACTGTTTGGGTGACCTTGCCTATGCCAGTTAACTTCTCCAAAGTTGCATTTTTTTCGTGTAAATCATAAATTCCTACACACGGTTGTGAGGAAGTTGCAAGGGTGAACAGTGATGTATGGGAGACGGGTGACCCAGACCCCGGATGAACTAGTGGAGTCCTCTGTTTACGGAAATATTTGCCAAAGAGAGAGAGAGGGAAACCCCCAATTTTTTCTTTAGAGTGAGGAAGGAGGGGAGGGTCACTAGACAATGCCACCATGGGAGAAGTCCAGCTGGGCAGAAGACAGGTGTAAATGTGGAGGCTTGCCTGCTGTCCTGTACCTAGAATGGGCCACCAAGGCCTCTGCCACTGAAGTTCCCATTCAGGTGCCGCAGGAGAGGCGGGGTATCATCGCGGCCCCTCCCTTGGGTTGCACTTCCCCCGCTCACCTCCGCGACCAAGCAGGTCTCCCCGGGAGCCCTGGTTACTAGGCGCGAGAGCGTCCATGGCAACCGCCGGCCGCTGGGTTTCCCTCCGTTCCTCCAGCTCCCGCCTCCCGCCTCCCACCGGCCAATGGGCTCCCGGCGAGCCGGCAGGGGCGGGCGTTGAGTGGCCCACGGGCGCTGACGTCACAGGTGGGGAAGGCGGGGCCAGGACCAGACCGGTCGGGGTCCCAGCCACCAAGGCCGGTAGGTGGGGGACTGCCACCCTTCCCGCTCACCGCCCCTTCCCCTCCCCTCACCCGCAGCCGCTGACAGGTGAGTGGTCTGGTCGGCTCCTGCCTGCCGCTGGGACGACCCCTACAGCGTCCCCTTCCCTAGTGAGGCCCCAACGTCTGACCTCAGAATTCGGGGTGAAGTCGTGGTAACCCTGGAATTCCTCTCCCCAGTCTGCACTTCCCTGCCCCCACCCTTCAAAATAGGAACCGTACAGACCCGCGGGCATCTGCCACCCAGTCCGCCACCCCAAGACTTTGTAACTGACATGCCTGATGCTTGTTGTCAAGGACTGAGAAGTTACTTCCAAATGCGGAGCCAGCACAGGGGCGTCCGACCCCCCCGACCCTGTGCTCACTCGTGTAATTTCTGATACCGGTGAGCGGTGCTGAGCTTTGCGGCCGCAGCGCTGAGCCCGGCCTCCTCCGCCGGGTTTTCAAGGGCCGCCCAGGGGAGGGCGGTCCAACCGCCTGGCTGTTCCCGGAGAGTTCCTGAGATTCTGATCCGGGCAGGTGCTCCGTCTTGGCCTGCGGCCATTTCTGTTCTGCTCTGACCCTGAAGCTCTTAACTTGTGTTTGGGCCTTTTAGACCAAACCCCTTTATGTTTCCTCCCTGGATGCTTATGATGGTGTAGATAAATATTTCAGAAATGCATAATATTACTTGTTTGGCCACCGTGAAAACAAGCAAGCAGATTGTCTCACTAATAGACAAAGTGTTTCGAGGTTTCTGATAAAATATTCTACTCTTTTTTAAAATTAAGATTTTATTTATTTGACAGAGTAGGCAGAGAGGCAGACAGGCGGGGGGGGGGAAGCAGGCTCCCCGCTGAGCAGAGAGCCCGATGCGGGGCTCGATCCCAGGACGCTGGGATCATGACCTGAGCCAAGGCAGAGGCTTAACCCACTGAGCCACCCAGCCACCCCCCTACTCTTTTCCTTTTAAAGTGAAATATTTTCCGCAATAAGTAGAGTGTTCAAGCATCCATGCCTCGCTTAAATAAACAAGCCAACAACTTTACAGTCGTGGATGAGACCTCCCTCCTATGCACCCCTTGGGAATTCCATTCCCCTTCTTTCCCAGCAGTACCCACCTACCAGAACTTGCTGTTTATTTACATTCTGTATACTTGTATACCGTTTCTACTTATGTATTTGTTAAAAAAACGAATATACAGTGTTATTTTAAAAGTTTACATAACGGTATGGTGCTCTAGGTCATTCATTTTAACTGCTATGTGATAATGCTTGTATGAACTTCCCGCAAATGATGTATGCCTACTCCTCTTGATAGACTTTTAGACTGCTTCCTTTTAAAAACTGTTGGAAGCATTCTTGTACATTCTTCTACATTCTTGGGTACATAGTTGAGTTTCTCTAGGTATATCAAAAGGTTGCATTGATGAGTCATGGGGAATGTGCTTTTTCAACATTGTTAGATGCTGCCACATAGATCTCCAATGTATGTTAATTTATATTTCCACTCTCAGTGGAGAGGGCTCTGTATTACACATTTTTTTTTGAAGAAAGGAATTAACTTTTCCTGCATTCTTGTTTATTTATTTACTTATTTATTCATATTAACTATATGTATAAAGATAAATTGCTTAAATGTTGAAATCTGATATAATTTTTAAAAATCAGCTGCTCGTTAATGTAGCTAATGGGGGCAATGTTTTATTTTTCCCCCAATTTGGAACTGTGAGTAATTAGGTGGATACAACCAAAGGAGCTAAGGGGGTTTGTATGTGATCATTTAAGCCTATCCTGGTCACTTATCTGGGGCAGAATGTGAAGAAATTCATGGAAATCTGTTCTTGTCATGTCTTCTGTACAAAATGATCCACAGGTTTTTATACCTTAAAATATTTATGATTTTAAAGCCTTGACTAAATATGCTAATAAAATAAGTTTATCCAACTTGAGGTCATCTTCTGGATTATAAGTGGAGCTTCCCAGTACCTATACTCTTTGTGTTATTGATTATATTTTTAGCATGTTAATATTTATAGAAGACAATTATAGCATTTTTTCCGGTAGGTAACTATTGACTCCACATTAAATAAATACACTGTATTTGACTTCATTTCTTAAAATGTTTTTTGGTTCATGCCGAAAGTATAATAAAAAAAAACAATTGCATAATTTAGGGTATGAGTTTTTCCACAACTATTTTCAGTCATTTTTCCAAAGAATTTGTTCAGTTTGCTTGCAAATAGGAGACATTTATAGCATCAGTTAATGATCTTAGTATGTGCTTCACGAGCCCTGTTAAGATGTGACCGAGGTAGAATTTAGAGAATGATTTAAATGTTGTAAAAGTCATATCATCAAAGTAAGCCATAGGCTTTTAAAAAAAACTCTTCCTTAAAACTTCGGTAGAATTCATGAACAAACCCATTTAGGCCTGAAGTTTTCTTTGAGGGAGCATTTTATTTTATTTTTAAAAGATTTTATTTATTTATTTGAGAGAGAGGCAGTGAGAGAGCATGAGCGAGGAGAAGGTCAGAGGGAGAAGCAGACTCCCCGTGGAGCTGGGAGCCTGATGCGGGACTCGATCCCGGGTCTCCAGGATCATGACCTGAGCCAAAGGCAGTCGTCCAACCAACTGAGCCACCCAGGCGTCCCTGAGGGAGCATTTTAAACTAGAGTTTCAGCTCCTTTAAGTACCACAGGGCTATTCAAGTGATCAATTTCTTCTTTAGTCAGTTTTGGGTGTTTGTCTTTTTAAAGCATTTTGTACATTTCATCTCTGTTGTCAAATTTCTTGGTGTAAAGTTGTTAGTAATATTGCTTTATTAACTGTTTAATGTTTGCGGGGTCTGTGTCAATATCTCTTTTTCTTTCCTGATATTAGTAATTTATCTCCTCTCTTTTTATCTTGATCAGTCTGGTGAGAGGTCTATCAATTTTATTGTTAGAGTCTTGCTGCT